>CAJVQA010006385.1:0-14961 GCA_910591915.1 Cetraspora pellucida | reverse complement strand
ATAAAACATGTACTCGATATAAGTATTAATAAAAAGCTCGGACCAAAGAGGTCACCTTAATACCGAAAAAAAAAAAAATAAAATAAAACTAATCCATAAGATTTGTTCTTTTTGTTCTAAAGAATAAAACTTGTGATTTAGATTTTAATTTATAACTAAACTGGTAGAGCAGTAACCTTTTAAAAATCAAAAAAAATCAACAATTTATTAATAAATTATAAAAATGTAAACATATATATTTTTAATTTAAACCAATCAAAATGTGTTATTACATTTATATGATACATATTGCGAGCTGTTACCAAAACTCAGGTTATGAGATTTATATAATAACTTATTATATAACTTTTTTTGTTGTTGAGTCAGCAAGTAATATAACAATTAGATGCTACAGCTGTAATGCAAACCCAGGCTTTTGGTGGCTGTTTTGTAGATCTTGTAATAGAATGAGGAAAATCCTATAAAATTTACAGGTTATTTCTTTATAACACTTAGGATGCTTAATGTGATTGGCTAGTTATAGAGATTATGCACAAGTACTACAATTAATTGTCAAAGATTCATTTATATTGTGAAATGCAGATATTAAATTTTAGCCAATCAGCACAATACTATGATAAAAAAAAAAGATGGTCTCAGACCATATTTTTTTATCACAATAATGAACTCACTTGATTGAATAATTTATTTTCTACTAATCAATTTAGATGATTGAGAGCACCTTAAATATATGTAGATCAGTCATTGTAACACTTTTAAATACTAAGCATCAGCAAGATTAATAAATTTAATATTAATTTATGTTCTTATATGTTAGATAAGATCAATTTAGTTGCAGTTCAAAAACCAACTTATTATATTTGAATTATTTTAAAATTTAAAAAACTAAATTCAATATTTGTTAAAATTGTAATAAAACATAAGATTTCATTATTAATTAATAATTTATTTAGCTTACAATAAATAATAAATAAAATTAAATATTTACTATTCAATGCATTTTATAGTTCTATCTAATTGTCAAACCAATTTTCTAAAAAAAATATAATTAATTAAATTACAATATGTGTGCAAAAAATTTATTAATTTTTAAATTCATACCTTTTAAGCATTATAATGTCTTATCCAAATGCCAAATCTTGTGTTGCATCTAGCAAGACCTATAATAAAGCTGGCATTTTTGTAGCTAATTCTAAAGATATAAATAATGTAGAAGAAAACATAGATATTCTGGAAGACTGTGAGTTATTTAAAATAACACATAATAGCTTTCAAAATTATGCATTAAAAACTATAGAATGACATGAAAAAGCTGATAAAAAATTAAAACCTACTTTCTATACTAGTATAATTAAAAGCTATTTTGTTACTTTAGCATTAATTTTTGATATAAAACTACTAAAGTACCTTAGCAGTTTCATATCAAAAATCAATGTTGAAGTGCCAAAATAGTTTCTACAAAATGTATATCTTAATTTTAAATCTTTATATTAATAATAAAATTTTAGGAAACTTAAAAACAAACCTTTGAAAAAAAAGGAAGGCACAGAAACAACTTCAACATAAAGTTAAACAAATGTGAACTCTTAATGAAATGTAAAGCATAAAGGCACAAGATAAAGAAAAAGCACCAGCCCTATTATATCATGAAGATATTTTAGCCCAATTTAAATAACAAATGCAATAAATAAAGAAGCATTATAATGAATTAAAAAATCAACTTCGGAGTTTTCAAAATGCTAAAAAAAAATTTAGCTAAATCACAACCTTATGAAGTACAAAGGTTGACATCTATTTTTTATTATTATAGGTTATTACTAGATAGTAAAAAAAATAAATGCATTAGAAAAAATTGCAGATACTTTATAAAAGAATATTCAGAATACAGAATATATATCTTGTTGCATTAGAGGATAAGCAAAAGACTTTCTTAAACAAGGCACCTTACCTAAACATTAACAGGAAAAATATGCAAAAAGAAAATTGTTACTTGATGATGAGGATCTTAAACTGGCAGCTTGTATCTGGTTATGTTTTATTTTACCAAAAGATTGTTCTTCTTTAGTACTAAAGAAAGAATTGAAAACAAATATCTTTCCTAAATTGCTTAGAGTACTAATTACTATTTCAGAAACTACTATATAAAAATTTATATACTTATGGGATTTTTACAAAAAAACTATAAAGCAACAGATATGTAAGGCCATGTAAAATTAATTAATATTTTTTTATAACCCAGCCAGGCCAAAATTTGAAAACTTCTAAAACAAATTTTTATATATAAAAAAAAAAAATCCAGCCAACCAGGTCTATTTAAAAGTTTCATATTATAAAAGTCAAATAATTAAATTTGTATAGTCTAATATTATAATTATTATTATTATTATTATTATTATTATTAATTTTTTTTTTAAATTGCTTAATACTTTTTAATTTATTTTGATGAACATGAATGAAAAGATATGCAAGAATATTGTAAAGGATAGGCAATGAGAATGATGAATTATCAAAAAAAAAAAACCAATATGATGATAATGAGATAAAAAATGTCATACCTCTAGAACAGCTTAAAATTTGGAATATATGCCATATTTTGGTTATCTATGATAAAGTTTATTTTTATGCTAATGATGACAATTCATCCTTTTGGGTAAAAGATAAAGAGCCTATTATTAAGAAAAAAAGGCCAAAAGTTAGCAATTATGGTTAGTGACTTCTTGTATGCATGCCATGGCCCTTTGTGCCTTACAAAGGCTAATGCTATATAACTTGGATTGAACTGAGAGGCCTGAGTTATTATAAAGCCAGAACAACAAGCTGATGGTTATTGGAAAAGTAAAAATATAATTAAACAACTTCATAAAAAGGCAATTTCTATTTTTAATACTCTCCACCTAGAATGCATAAGCATAGTTTCAAATTTGTCTATTGTTTTTTAATTTTTATTTATTTATTTATTTATTTTTTGTTTTTTGAAGATGTATTCTGCTTTAATCAGGTACTAATTATAATGCATATACACTTAATGCACTTATGTGTTTCAGAATGACTATGCATCCAAAAGTTGAAGATAAATTTAAGTTTAAGAATGGGTGATCCATTTATAATTATGAAAAAATTACACAACCTATGTTTTTTTTAGATGAAGACAATAGTATCGTAAAGTTTAAAAAAATCAAAAAGGTATATAAAGACTACAATTTTTTTTTTTTTTTTTTTTTTTATTACTTTTTCTTTACTATATATCTTAGATTCTAAAAGAACAAAAAATGTGGACTGGTCAAAGATTGGATTGTAAAAGAATGAAGGATGACAAAAAAAGTAAAAAAAGAAATTTTGTATCATGATGTTAATAATCAATATAATTTTCTTTTTTTTTAGTTTTGAATTGTTGCACAAGACATACACTTACGATAAAACCAAATTTTTTGGAACAAAAAACTTCAATTGCAGAGACTGTTGAAGCTGTCAGGCATATTTTTAAATTATATTCAATTTTTATTACAAATGCAACTTTATCAAGTATTTTTAGGATGTTGCTAAACAATCACTTATTAGTAATGTGATTATTCTTATGCTCAGTTACAACTTCGTATATCAAAAATACTCAACAATATATTATTACTTATAGTTAGATGATTTAGCTAAAAGGCTTAGAGATATATTGAAGCATATGTAATAAGGTTAGAAGAAGAAGATGCAGAGAGAGCTGTAAAACAGTTTAAATCGCATAGGCAATTTCGGATAGACAAGTAAGTAGTAACAACTACCAAATCATGTAAGAAGAAATCAATAGAGACCTACATGACATTTTAAATCAATAAATTTAACTGTTCAATAGTGTTTGAAAGTTTTTGAACCTACCTTACAGTACGTTACTAATCAAACTATTTTTTTTTTTTTAAAAAAAAAAATGATTAAAAAAAAATATTTGTCTGCTGAAAAAAAAAACTGCTTTTTCATCTACCACAGAGTATATATATAAAAGGAAAATTGTTGCCACAGAGTATATGCATTAAAAATTGAAAAATAAAAAACCATTCATATCTATTCATTATATAAATAAATATAAAAAAAAAATTCATTATGTAAAAAAAAAAAAAAATAAAAAAATAAAAATAAAATGTGCTCAAATTTAATTAGATATAAGTATATTATATGATTTTTTGCCAAAAGTAAACTCCCATAACTCACCCACAAGATTTTTTCTAGCATGTGATTCTAGCCAATTATATTGAAAGATCAGGTGTAATATGAAAATTACATCTTTTTAAAAAATCACCATTAACTCGAAATTTTATCTATAAAACTACTTATTGTGTTCTAATAAAAAAATTACTTGTAAAATTTTAGTATAAACTATGCCCTTTCTTATCTATTATCCTAATCCTAAAGATGATGCTTATTACTTTAAAATCTTTTTACTTAATTTGATTATTTTGATTTTATGTTACACCTGATTCTTCAATCTAATTGGCTAAAAATCATATACTGAAAAAAACTTGTAGGTGAGCTACTATTAATCCAAAAGTGAACAAAATCACATAATTGGAGATTTAAAGCTACTGGCACCATAGGAAATATAATACAAACAACTCACACCATATAGAAATACTAGCACACAACTTGAAAGATAACACAATTTAAGAAAAGTTGCAACATATAAAAGCAATATTAAGAGAAAACAAGCATATAAAATCAGTTGAAGAAATAACTAAAGAAAATGGCAAATGAATAGAAATAGATTTCAACTGCAAATATAGTAGAGAAAAAGCAATAACAGAATTACAAAAACAAAACATTAAAGAAGTACAAGTTGTAAAGAAAAAAAAAAAAGAGAAAACCAAGTATCAATAAAAGTAACTCCACTAAGAGAAAAACAAAAAGTTGAAAAATCTTATAAAACATACAAAGGAAAAGAAAAAAAAAAGTAGTAGAAATGAAAGAAACAAACAAATTTTTAATGATCTGAGATCTACTAGCAGATATAAAAGAAGAAGAAGTTAAGTATATGTGTAGAAATATAAGAAGTGCACAAGTAGTTAAGATCAAAAAAACAAGATTCAAAGTCTTAGCAATAATCAAATCTATTTACTTGGAAAAAGAAAGAGCTTCATGGTTCTTGCCAATTGGAAACAATAATCTAGCATGTATCATATAGGGGTACAAAGACTACAAACAAAAAAAAAACAAAAAAAACATACAACTAAACTTATAGAGTTAGTAAAAGGAGTCTTAGAAGTATTATTACTAAGAAGTCTTAGAAGCAAAGAAGCAAAAGCAGTTCACATTTTTTCTAACAGAAATGGAAATCCAAGAAGCATAGCAATAATAACTTTTGAAAACAGCACAAACCTTATAAAAGCAAGTAGTAAGCCAGTCAGATATTACAATTATACACTGTACTGGAAATTGACCAAGAAAGAAGACCAGAAAGTAAGAACATGTCAATCTATAAAACAAAAATAATGAAAGAAAACAATACAAATAATGAACATCAAGAAGTCAATAGAAGACTAAACTACAAAAAAGAAATAACAAATACAGAAATAAATAAAAACAGTAAAGACAACAAAGAAGACAAAAAAAACATACTAATCATCTGGGAAAGAATAGATCAACATCAAACTATGTTACAAAAATACTAGAAAAACTAGAAAAGATAAATGAAGAGCAGAAGAACCCTGCTCAACACTTCTAAAAATTGCTATAGTTAAAAACATGAATGTGAATAAGGAGATCATGAACTTCTTGCAAAATGAAAGAAGAATATATAAAAGAACACAAAGAGAAGAAACTCCTTATCTCTTTAAAAACTTTAGCAGAAAGGACAAGAACAAAGAAAAAGAAACAGTTAGAGTAGAAGAAAGTAACAAACTTAAAGAAAAGTAAAAACAAATAAATAGAAAAAAATTCAGAATAGCATGCCACAATGTTAATAAACTTAAAACTAGAGAATAGAAACTAGAAAATCTTTTAGGTTGGGCAGAAAAAGAAGAAATATCAATATTAGATATAACAGAAACAAACATTGCAAAAAAAGAAGAAAAATTTCTAATACATGATCTCAACATACAATATAAGGGTTACTGGACTAGTGCAGCATCAGACAAGAAAAAAGGTTCAGATATTGATATACTAATAGAAAAGAAGTAGAAAAAACATATAGGAGCTATTAAAGGGTTAGCAAATATATGATAGAAGTGCAATTATATTTTAAACAATTAGAACTAGTTGTAATAGGACTATATATTTTATTTAATGACAAGTTAACTTGCAAGAGCATTCAACAAAAAGTAATAAAAGTAATAACAAGCAAAAAGAGACATACAGAAGTAATTATTTTAGGAGACTTTAATCATACAGTAAACAACATATTAGACAAACAACATCTACAAATAACAAACAACAAAAGATTACTACTATTTAATTGGCTCAAAAGACAAGATTTTACTAACTCATACAAAAGTCTCCATCTAACAGAAAAGGCATACACATGGTCAAGCTGTGAAGCAGCAACATGAATTAACTATATATGGCTATCAGAATTACTTGCATTAGGTTTATAAAAAGCAAACATAGAAGAAGCAGAAGGACTAACTGATAGTAATCACAAGATAATACTAACAGAAATATGAATTAGACATATAATTGCAAATAGTAGTAGTACAAACATTAAATAGAAAAACCAAACAAAGACAATTTATCTATATAAAGAGGCAAAACAGAAAGACTGAAAAGAATATATAAGAGAACTACAAAACCAACTAGAATAGAAAAAAGTTATCAAACAATTAAAAAAAATGAAATAGATACAAATTGTAATACAAACATATTAGATTTAATATAGGATATAATAGAAAAAGCTATAATTAAAGCAGTGAATAAACAAATTCCAAAAAAGAAGATCTTTAATACAAAAGTAAACAGAAGACAAAGCAAGAAAAAAAAGCAACAAGATAAGCATATTATAAAGCTGCAGCAGATAATTAAGAAAGTGAAGACAAAGAAAAATCAGAAGGCAGAAAAGAAAAAAATAACAGAAATAAACAACAAGCTTAAAGCTATAGGAAAAAGAATAAAAGCAATGCTACCAAAGTTGCACAGACAATAGTTAGAAGCCTGAATAGAAGATATAAAAGGCTGGCAAAAAATTTTTAAAGAAAAAAAAAAAAGAGAATAGGAGCAAGCTTAAAGGAAACAGATAAAAGAGAACATAAACAAGAAATGTGAGATGATCAAGATGAATCAATGATAAATAATTGTTAGCTTACTAAACAGACTATTCAAAAAGATAATTTTTGACAGTTTTATAATATAAAATAGAGAAGAATTAGAACTAATAACAAAACCAAAGGCAGTTTTAGATGGTTTAACGAAGCATTTTCAAAACTAATTTAGAAAAAAGAAAACAAAATTAAAAAAAATGTCTAAAGAATGGAAAAAGATATACAAGCCAAAAGAGTAGATTGAGGAGTCTTAGTATAATATGCTAGAAAAAAAATAAATGAAGAAGAATGAGAAGAGAGCTTAAAACTGATATAGCTTCAGAAATATCAGGTATAAGTTACATATTAATCAAGCATGTAGAAAAGAAAACACAAAAAATCTTTAAAGCTTTTGTAAATCTTATTTTAGAAAAAGGAGAAATCTCAAAGAAATAGAAAATAGCACAAGTATATTCAATCCCAAAAGATGAAGACTGGTGATATAGTTTAAAAAATATCAGACCAATAACACTGATCAAGACCTTTAGAAAAATATTTACAAAAGTAGTAACAAAATGATTAGCCAAGATATTTATAGAAAAAGAAATACTTAAAGGACCCAATTATACAGATTTGCTAGGCAACTCAACAGAACAACCAATACATATATTGAACATAATAATAGAAAAAGTACAAGAAAAAAACAAAGAAGTATAAATACTTCTACAAGACATGAAGAAGGCTTTTGATTTAGTTCTACTAGAAAGTCTAGAATAGGCTCATAAAAGAGTCAAAATACTACAGAAAACAAGATAATACATATCCAATTTTTTTTGTAAATGATAACTTAAAGTTATTACAAATTATAGCTTAACAGAAAAAATAATAGCAGAAGATGGAATAGACCAAGAAGAAGTAATCTTACTTTTAATCTAGCATCTCTTTTATGACCTATTGTTGAAAAGAATTCAAGAAAACAAAACATTAAACTATACAGTTAAACAGAAAATAGCAGAAGGAATATGCAACAACAATATAACAAAATATAGACAGGCAGCAATAGCATATGCAAATGATACAACATGGATTGCCAGCAACAAAGAGCAGTTATTAAAAATTCTTAAAATTGCAGAAGTGTTTTTTATAGCCAATGATATTAAAATAAATAGGTTCAAATCAAAGCTAATAGTAATGAACACTAAATGCAAAACAAAAAAAAAAGAAATCATATTTGATCAAAGTAAAATAATAGAAGAACCAAGAAACAAAATTGTAAGATTACTAGGAATCTGACTAAATAGTAGAATGAAAGAGTCATTAATTGGCAAAAGGGTGAAAAGAATAATTAGTCAAATAGTCAAAGACTTAAGATATAAGAAAATAACAATAAGCCAGACTGCATATATAAACAATACAATAATAATTCCTAAATTAGGCTTTCTCTTACAATTAACGAAAATGTCAGAAAAAATAATCAATAAGATACATTAACCACTAATATGCCTAGCAAAACACAAATGCAACATAATGAAAACAGTGAACAATTGCATAGTAGAGCACAAAGATTTAAGCAATTGCAAATCACTAGGTCAAGAAATAATGACAAAGCAAATAAATAGCCTTTTTTTGTAACTCAATAAAAAGGACAGCTTAGATGAGCTAACTAGACTTATAATAACACAAAAGTGTCAGAATATAGGGCTAACAGATAATATTTGGAATTACAAGAGAAAACTAGAAGAAAAGAAATTTTGAAAAAACAATTTAGCCTGTTGTACAATAGCTAAAGCAAAAAAGATAGGTATAACTAGAGTTTAGGGCACAGAGACATGGGGCATGCCTATGGGCATGCCTCAAGTCCAAAGGGCATGCCTTTGTCATGTGATGTTTAAAGTTATTTTAATTGACTAATAAGTTCAGGTAAACTAAAACCATAGATACTAAATCAACATGTAAGATTTTTAAGAAGTTGTGAACTATGTGTTAATCATATGATTTAAAAAGGGCATGCCTATGGGCATGAGAGGCATGCCTTAGCTCAGAGGCATGCCTATATAGGCATGCCTAATTTTTTCCCATGCCCTGAACTCTAGGTATAACTATCAAAACTGAAGATACTTTATAGAAAGTGTATAGATATGGAAAACAAATAAGAGACATAATAGAAACTAAAACATAAGTAACAAGCAGTAGTATAATAAACAAATAGGAACTGTTATATATAAACCAGTTTATAGATTCAAAAGGTAAAAATCTAATTACATAAAGGCAACTCAAATGTCATCTAAAACTGTCATGTAAAGAAAAAAAGACCAGATGATTTGGTAAAATAGAAAAAAAATAGCTAGTAATACAAACAAACAAAGAAATCTATAACAACTACAAAACAAATAGATACAACACTCAAGCATTAAAGATTAAATGAACAAAGCTGTCAGAAGATTGAAAAAAAAAATTAAATTATATATAGGTTAAAGCATAACCAATAACTCAGCAGAATAGTCAAAAAGAAGAGAAAAAAGATACTAGCAGAGCGCTAGTTAATAAAAAAAGAAGAAAGAAAAACAACCACAGAAATAAGTAAATGCAGAGGTTACAAAAACAAATCAGAACAGACAACAATCAATTGTGAAAAATGGAAAAGACATAATCATAACATAAAGGTAATTCCAAAAACAATAATCGAGAAGAGCAATAACAAGATTAATGCAACACTCAAACAAATATCAGACAATAGAACAATAGAAGATTAGAGAAAAAATGAAAGAAACTTAATAGAACTAAAACAAATAGAAGAACTAGAGATAAAGTTAATTAAAAAGCAAAGGCTAAACAATGAAATTGCAAATTACTTAATAGAAATCTTAGTAAGAAATAAAAGAAGAAACAAAAACAAATATACTTTCTATACAGATAGTGCATTGTATAAAGAGAAAGCAGAAAAGAGTATAGGGAAGATGGGTATTAGTTAGGTGCAACTAGGAAAGGACTAGCCAAAAGAGGAAGTAGCATTAGGACTTGAAGGATGGCCTTTAGCAACAATAGCAGAATTGGCAGCAATATGGTTAGCAATTCTAATGATACCAGAGAAGAAAAATATAGAAATATATATGGATAGTATCACAATATTAAAAAATATTAGTAAAGCAATTCAATATGTAAGAGATAAAAGAATTCTCAAGAAGAAAAATGCAATGTAGATAATGAACATTACAAATTTACTTAAAAGCAAAAACATTAAAATAGAAATAGTTAAGATCAAAAGTTATAGTGAAGACAAGTGGAATAATAGAGCAGATTTACTCACAAAGAAAAAAGCAAACAACAAAGAAATAATCAATGTAGAAGAAATTAAATGCAACAGAATAGAGTACTATATAGAATAAAAAAACAAAAGGATTGATATACCAATACAGCTTCTTTGTAAGATAATTGTAAATGCTAAAATTGGAGCTAGTTGATAAGAAACAAATTTAATCAAACTACTAGAGCCAGAAACTGAACAGACACCACACAACTGGTTAAGCTTCTAAAAAGAAATGAACAGAACAAGTGAAGTACATTGTATATCAAGAAGACTCAGTACAAGAAGAGCTATAGCAATTAAATGTATAATGAACAATTTACTAACATTAGAAAAACTAAACAGAAGAAGACCAGAAGTATACATAACAGCAGACTGCAAAGTCTGTCAAGATAGTAAAATAGAAACCCAAGCATATATGGTAAGCTACAACAAACAAAGAAGTCTATAGAAACAGATCCAAAAAGTTTTAGTAGCAACAGCATAGAATGGTCTTAAAGAAAAAGAAAAAGTTAGAATCCTACCACAAGTGCTATATAAGATGTTTTTTGGAAAAACAAAAGAAGAAGAAATTAAGAACAAAAAAGCACTGATAAAAGGACTCACAATACTAAAGTTTAAAAAATGACTTGAACAGCTATTAAACAAAAATTTAATACAGAAATGTATAGACATAGTAACTAGAACAACATAGAATACTTTTTATGACCAAGTGTGGAGAGTTCGATATGAAAGAGTACAAGAATGAAAAAAGAGCTCCAATATAACAAATAAAATGAAAAAGGATAATAGAGAAAAAGAAAAAAGAAAAGGAAAGAAGATAGAAAGTAAAATATTGAAAGAAGATAAAAAAGAAAAAAAAACAGTAAAAGTAAAATAAATAAAGAATAAAGCATTGAAGACAATTGATATGCTTGTCACAGAAGAGAAAAGACCCTTCTGGTATGGCTTTAAGTAGTTAGACAAGCAGTCTGTCTTTAACTGAGATAGTGCAGCAGGTTGCACTTAGGTACCATTAGAGTGGCCAAGTGATGCTAAACTTAGGTATTGGGAAATTCTATGTAATTATGTATATATATAGTTTCAAGAATCTTAATAAAGTATTAGTGTAACTGCTTAAGGTTAAAAAAAAATAAAAATAAATAAAAATAAATTAAAATATTGCAAAGATATTTGAAAATAAGCAAATATATATGAAAATAATTAAAAAATTTAAAAATTATAGAAATATTTTTAAAATACTACAAATTATAATTATTCATAAATTATAATTTAATAATTATATCTATTTTTAGTTTTTTTTTTATCTAATATAATTGTTTTTTTTTGTTTTTTTTTGTATTAAAGGCTATACTTTGTAACAAAACTTTATTGACATTATTGAAGTTAGTTATTATATTATTTTATACAAAAATAAAAATACAGTTAGTTACATATATAATTTTTAGTTAGAGTAATGTTATTTATTATTTAATTTTTTTTTATTAGATATTCCCCTTCCTCTTTTTTAATATATATTTGATCAGGTTTTTATATTAAATTTTAATTTTTTTACCCTTCTTATTCTCTAAAAAATCAGATGATAAATAACATTATCCTTACCTATTTAAGTAGTTCATTTTAGAGTTTTATACTAGATACTGTATTTATAACTTACTAAAAAATTATTTATTTAAACTTTCTGATCATCTGCTTTTGTCATGATATAACTCCAACTAACCCTTCTATATATATCTAACTAATATACCATCTAAACAGTATAGTATCTACACTTTTTGTACTAGTTCTCAGGCTATTTTACATTTTAGAGTACATTACTTGCCAGTAAGGCACAAAGACTCCTTATTGTTAATTATCTATTCACTTTTAGAATACTAACAAGAACTATCCTTACAGAGTTTACCCAGACTTTGGCACTGACATATAACATATCCCTAATATTTTTAGTATATTTTTATTTTGATTTTAGACTTCTAATTTAGATAGTTCAGAAGGACTGTAATCTGTTCTTGGTATATTGAAGCTGATCTAATATTCTTTTTCTTTGGTCTGAAATCCAGTGACCTGATTGGTGGTACTCCTTACTTGAGGTTCTTGCTTATCTAATTTCTTTACATTGGTATCTATTTTCTAAATTTAGCTTTACAGTAGTATTATCAAAGATCTGTACTACTTCTCTGCTTAAAATTTCCAAGTAAGCTCTGGCTTCTTAGTTTTACAGATTTACATAGCTATAGAAACTTATTTTAAGTCTGCATTACCTGATACTGGTTTACATTTCTCTATGTAATATAGGTTACACAAATACCTCAGATCTGCCAGTCATGCTAGTGCAACTATAGTTATAGATATTTTATTCCAACTGAATGACAGAATGCTATCTCTATAATATCATATAGATGTATATCCAAATTTTATCAACAGTAGGTTTTGAACTTACACTCTACTATTTAGGAGAATAACAATATCAGAAAATTTTTGGATAGTTATTAATCAATATATATCAAAAAATTGATATATATTAATTAAAATATAACGATATATATTAGCAGGGTAGTTATAAATCGATATATATCAAAATCGATATATATCAAAATCAATATATATCAATAGATGGATATGTATTAATATTAACAAAAAATCGATTATAATTGAAATTATTTAAATTAATACAAATCATTATTTACAAAAAAATTGATTTTTTTTGATTTTATTTTAATCAGTATATATCATTATTTACAAAATTCGATTATGATCGAAATTATATAAATCGATACTTATTGTTATAAAAAAAAATCGATTATCTTCGATTTTATTTAAATCAATACTTATATAGACTTATCATTATCTATTAAAATATAACATACATAATATACACTTAAATATTAATGTACTTTTAAATTAGAAAATGAAACTATTCAATAAATATTCATTTATTTTATTAAATCTTAGGACTATATGCACTGTTCTATCAATGCTATCTAACAGTATACAACTATAATGTTTAAGTAACTTCAATTTAGAGCATTTCCATAATTCACCAACTTCTTCATACCAATAGACTAAGGTGAACTCTAGTGGCTCTTGGTTTGTTTGATAAAATTTAAGTATAAGAAGTACCTTGAAATAATATTTATATTATTAATTTACCCTCAAAGTATCATTTTCTTATAGCCATAATTTATCATTATTAGGCAAATTTTAATAAAAAAAATTGAATTAAACAACTGTTCGATACATATCAAGCTATATCAATTTATTTTTTCATTATTTTTATAGCCACTAACCACAATGTTTGAAAATATAGGACTTTCATGAAAACTAGCAATAGCATGAATTATGTCTGTACTTTCTAATAAAGCTGAAGAAAATACCTGTATATGATTAAAATCATTAAGAGATGAAATTGGTTTCTCTTCAAAAAATTCATCAAGATCTGTTAAAAGGTTTTGAAACCTTTCAAATTGTAATGAGTTCAGATTATTTTTGTTGTTTTCAAAAAAATCGTCCAACTTATCTAAACTTAAAGTCTATATAGGGTTTTCAAACTTTTTTATTCAGCAAGATTTTTTTTGACTTCTTTTTCAGTTAACTTCTGCGTATAACCTAATATAATGATTATTCATGGTTAAAATATATTTAACCAGTGCATAGTGATAGATAATGTTAGTTACTAGATTTATAAACATACTGTCCTTAATATTTGTTTCATATAATCTTTTTTGTTTGACATGCAATAGGGTCTTTTTATATAATTCTTATAAAGAGTTTTATAAGTTTCTGTGGTTATACTATTTATTGATCTATATTCTTGAATTGCAGATATTATATAATAGTACCAAGCATGAAGCTTAGGTAATTGAAAACCACTTCGAGAATATTTTAAATATTTCAACAAAATCTTTTACCTAATCCATAATGGAAGCCTACGAAGTTAATCATTAGTAATTAGAATTTATTGAAAAGATGTCTTTCGTTCTATACCTGAAGCAGATTACATGAATTGTAAGTAAATGGTTCTTTATAGCTAGCAATATACATTTAAAGAAATTTGTAATAAACTTGGCATAGTCATTTATTACTAATTCCTAGTCTTCTATAACTCTCATATAAGTTATCAAGACTGAAAATTATTATTTTCATTATATTTTGCAATTTATTAGCTGTCATGCAAGTCATATTTGATATGTTCTTTATTATTTTAAGGTTATGATATCAAGGAATCGTAGATAATCGCTGTTTAAAGGTTAGAAGTATTTGGCTTTCATATTGCTTATATAAAAGTTCTTTAGTAAATTCTAGCATATACATAAAGAGACCAAGATTCAAGATATGCATTCAATCAGGTACAATGGCATCATATATATTGAAATTTCTAAAGTTTGTTATTTATAACAATATATATTATTTATACAGTAAATATAATAACAATAAACTAAAATTTATATC
>CAJVQA010006384.1:0-14962 GCA_910591915.1 Cetraspora pellucida | reverse complement strand
TAACTTATTTATTTATTAATTTTTATTTTAATTATCAAAATATTAAATATATATAATATATATTAAAAAAAATTTAGACAAAATCTAAATTAATTAAACTATGATATTTAAAATATTTCAATATAAAATTAATAAGATTAAATTACTTTATATTTAAATTGTATAAGAATTCTTTATATAAATTTAACTAGTTTATATATAGGCAAAATTTGTATAAGTATTAGAATTCTTTATGAAATCCATGTACTAAAACTTATGTGAAATTACATATATTGTAAATTTGTAAAATGTAATTTTTAACCCTAAGTGAAATATGTTCCTGTGTTAATTTTACTATTACACAGACCAAATCTTAAAAATTTCTATTTTTGCAATTAAAAATTAAAAAATTAAATTTTAGCCTATAAATCCTGCATGGGATACAAATCCCGCGTATGATGTGTGGGATTATTAAAAAAACTGTGATTTGCTCATCTCTACCTGTAGTAGTTTATAAAATTATATTACCAAAAGTCATTAATAAAAATTAAAAGACCAAAGAGGTCATTTTAATATTAAAAAAAAAAATAATAATACAAAAAATACTTAATTGTAATAGATTAGTTTATAAATATATTAAAAAAATTCAAATTTTAAAATTAATTAAATATATTCTATACCTTTTTTTTTTGCTTTTACTAAGACTGTTAGTTATTGGTAACTACTGCTTTTATTGTGATTTAATTATAATTATATAACTTGTATAAGGTAAATTCTATATTAGAAGCCTGTATTGGGTTTTGTAGCTTGACTCAGTTTGGTCTGTAAATTTTTGTAGACCAGACTAAATCTGAAGCAAAATTTTATAATTGTGAATCAGGCTGAGTCTAAAATTTTGTAAAATTATATAAAAAATTTTATGGGCCAGACTGAATTAAAAAAAATTTTAATTATATATAAACTAAACTAGACTAGCAAAAAACTTTAATTCTAAATGTAAATCAGATCAGACCTTAAAAATAGACAATTTGCAGACTTTTATCTAATATTATACTTAACAAATAATCATATAGGTTCTTATATACCAAAGTGATGTCTAATATAATTCTAACTTCTTTGTTTATATATTTGTTAAGCTATTACATATTTCAGAGTATATTATCTGACTATAGAACTCTAAAAACTCTCTTACTAACTAACTATTTATATTTAATCTTTTGTTAACAAGACTCATTCTTATAAAGTTCACTCAAATTCTAGTTTCAACTTCATAGTATATTTCTAATACTTAAGTTATATTCTACTTTAGTCTTCAAACTCTTAATTCAAATAATCTATAAGGACTATAATCTGTTCTTAATATTCTAAGATTTCATCTTTTAAGATTCTTTTTCATTAGTTTGAAACTTTCAACAACCTGATTGGTGATACCTTTCATCTAAAATTCTTGTCTGCTCAATTTCTTCTATATCAATTTTCATTTTCTAGATTTAATCTTTATAGTAATATTATTAAAGATCTGTATTATTTCTTTATTCAAATTTTCTTAAATAAGCTCTAGCTTCTCAGTTCTACAGATTTATATAACCACAAGGACTTATCTTGAATTTGTATTATCTAATACTAGTTTACATTTCTCTGTATAATTCCAATATTGCACAGATATCCTATAACCTGCTAGTCATACTAATGCAATTATAGTTATAAGTATCCTATCTCAACTAATTGACAGAATGTTATTGCTATAATATCATCTATGTATTACATAGATAATTATTTAAATTTTTGCTATTAATAGATTTTGAACTTTCAACTTACCACTTGAGAAGTTGACAATTTATCCACTTCACTAAGTTATCACACCTTTTATAAAATTTTAAATATTAAATATATTTATTTAATATATAAAATTTATATAATTACATTTTAATTCAAATATATCAAGTTGATG
Organism: Cetraspora pellucida; assembly: GCA_910591915.1. Classification (NCBI taxonomy): domain Eukaryota; kingdom Fungi; phylum Glomeromycota; class Glomeromycetes; order Diversisporales; family Gigasporaceae; genus Cetraspora; species Cetraspora pellucida. The sequence goes on along the minus strand of CAJVQA010006384.1, from coordinate 13,032 downwards.
TATCATGTTTAATAAAACAACCAATATTAATAAATAACAAATTTCTTATTAATATAATTTATAAAAATTTTATTGGGGTTTAAGGCTTAAATTAATTAAAAATTAAAGTTTTTTATGTTCTCGTAACAACCTTGGGTTAGCCAATAGTAGTTAGAGTTTGAGCTACACAAAGTTTTGGTTATTTTTATTGGTTGTACTATAAATTATTACAAATAAGTGTGTAACAGGTTGTTACGTCCTTTTTAAAATACTAATCATTTTATTTAGTACCAAATATCTATTATCGATGCTGTTTTGAGAAATAATATAATATATCTGTTAAATTTACTTCTGGTAAGCGTTAAAATCGACCTTTATTTTTACTAGTTAAAAATAGCAAATTAAATATCTATAGCTTTTAAAATAAAAAAAATAAAAAATTTTATTAGAATTAAGCGTTTATTAATACAATTACCTCTTTAATAATGCTCTAAGGTGGTTAAACAACTGTTTGTAGTATTAATCCGGGTTTACAATTTTGATTGGTCTATTATCCACGCTTAAGATGACCCGAATATAGAAAAAAAATATAAATAAATTATTGTTATTATTGTTTGGAAATTTAATAGACAAGATCATTACTAATTTAGTCAGTAAGTAGTGTTATTTTGCATACGTCTTTATTGAAGACTGAAGTAGTCTTAATGTTTATTTTTACTGTGAAATGTTACATTCTTAAAAGTACACCAAATTATAAATGCAATTGTGATTTACCAACTAGTCTAAGGTCTATCTTAACTTAATATGTATATATTCTTATAATTTGTTTTACTAAAAAAATTTCATTTATTGACACTTTTGATATTAACAAAGTGATCCAATAGAAAAGGTAGTACGTCTATAACAGATATCTGTTTTATTGGTTGTCCAGTTCCTAATATTTATTTCCAAAATTTAAAGTTAATAATCTCGCGTTGTCAGAATTGCTTTAATAGTGATATTTGTTGCCAATTTGTCCCAATGTCTATTATCACGACGTCTGACTTTTTATTAAATGTTTGTAAATGATTGTGCTTATATACCTGATGTATAATGTTATTTTTTTATATACGTATTTACACTATCCTATATAAATACGTACTAAATGTCCAGCCTTAATAAACTTTAAACCAATTTTTTGATCGTTGAAATTTGATTATAAATATTCCGTGTAACAATTTTTTATAATTGCCAAGCTTATTTGAAACATAATTTGATAATGTTTGGATATTAAAAGTGTTAAATATATATATACTTCGTTTTATATTAAAAATTATTAAAACGTGAGGTGAAGGTTCAAGGGTAATACCAGAATTAGTTTGTATAACTTACCATAAAAATGCAAAGTTGGTCTTACAAAGGGCTAGTACGTACACTTGCTTTCTTATTTATATTATCGTTATTCATTATATACTGTATGTTCTCATAAAAGACGGCCTTAATACCATTCCACTTGTTCATCTCAAGTTTTCATTCAAAAAGAAAAAAAATTAAGGTCTAATAATTACGACTCAAAATGTTTGGCATACCTATAAAGTATGTCAGTCTGATCATTCTTTGCATCCAGAACAGCACACTAGTAATTGTGATGCGCTATTCACGGATGGTTCCTGAAAGTGAACTATATTCCACTTCTACAGCAGTGTTTTTATCTGAGTTGACAAAACTTGTCATTTGTATCTACATGGCCGTCCGCTCTCAAGTAATTGAAACTGGACGTTGTAGGGCTTCTGATCTTTATGACCAAGTTTTTACACCCGATGCGTGGAAATTAATGATACCAGCAGCATTATATACGGTCCAAAACAATTTACAGTATATTGCTGTTAGTACGTTAGATGCGGCTACATTTCAGGTCACATATCAACTTAAAATTTTAACAACGGCAATTTGTTCAGTACTTATGCTCAAAACTACTTTGAGTCCGATTAAATGGTTTTCATTAGTCTTGTTGACTTGTGGTGTTGCATTAGTTCAATTAAGGATTGGAGGTGATTCATCGCAAGATAAAAATATGCATACAAGCAAAACCCTTGAGAAAGAAACATATGACGATGGGGCGAAAAAAATTGTAGGTCTATGCGCTGTTACCGTGGCATGTATAATTTCAGGATTAGCTGGTGTATATTTTGAGAAAGTTCTTAAAGGTTCTCAACCCTCTATATGGATCCGAAACCTTCAACTTTCATTCTTTTCTCTTTTTCCCGCCTTAGTCTTGGGAGTATGGTGGAAAGACGGTTCTACAGTATGGGAAAAAGGGTTCTTTTTTGGATATAACTTTACTGTAATTGGTGCTATTGCATGTCAAGCTATCGGTGGTATTATTGTAGCTCTGGTTGTCAAATACGCAGACAATATTCTTAAAGGTTTCGCTACTTCAATTTCTATCATTCTTTCTTTCATCGCTTCCGTTTATCTTTTTGATTTCCCGGTTACTGTAACTTTCTTGATTGGTTCTGCTCTGGTGTTAATCGCAACATATATGTATAGTAAACCTGATAAACCTGACTCTCAAAAAAAAGATTATCATCCTATTGAAGAGGAGGAAGAGATTGGCAACGACCATGCCTTTAATGAAAAGGTGGACACTGCTAACAATGGATACGTTAAAGTTAGTGGGAAAGATTAAGTTAATATAGAATAAGAAAAAACCACTTGTCATTTACTTAAACTATACAAAACCATCATGAATTATAATATATTCCATCATTTTCAAATTTTCTCCATTTATATATAGAATTATTCATATATATAGATTGGGATTTATTATCATTGTGTTTTTTATTGTAGATTTAGTGAATCTCGAGCATTAACAGCTCGTTGTTTTTACTATATAATAATTTTTGTCTAAAGCATCATATTTCAGTTACCCAAATGATTGAGTTTTGTGCATTTTTTATAAAAATAAATTATGCGACTGATCATTGATAAGTAGTGATGTTTTGTTTTTTTTATAAAATATATAGATTAACATTCTTAACATCTACTTGGCAATGATCACAATCTATATAACTATTAAAATGGCGTAGAACAGTATTCTTATAATCTTACTAATATAAATAGGTTAAATATTATAAATAGATATAATTACACTTCATCCATGATAGCATTCTGTTTAGAAATTGCCACCCCTTCCAAAACATTAAGTACACCCACATTCTTCACAAGTTCTAATTCTTCTTCACTTCGCGTGAGCAGCATTCCAGCAAATCCTAAAGAGTTCACTGATATCTGTTCATACTTTTCCCTACTCCTAGGTACGATCATAAACCATGTATGAGTCATAATTAAATTGTAAGACAAAGGATTGCGACCTATCGAGAAAGATTGTTTATGTAAACCCTCGATCATAGAGTCGAGCAACGAATGAAATACATCGTTCAGATATTGGCTCACTTCTCCATGATGCCCATGATGTCCACTCAATCGTTGTGGATCGAGAAGCGCTATATGGTGAACATACGGCAATTTAGGAATGTCAAAAATTTCGCCTGGTAGAAAAAACAAATGATATTTAGTCAACATGACAATTATAAAAATATTTACATATTTACACACATTTTAATATTATATATATATATATATAAAACAAATATACCTGGCTTTTTAAATTCTTGAACCTCATAAATGCAAGCATTAATAGGAGGTGCAAACCGCGCGTCGTTTGGTAAAGGAATTAATTGAATATGTTTATGTGGTTGGCTTTCGTGAATAATGGATCATATAATTAAGTTTAAATTGCATAACGGATCACTAATGAATTATATAGTTGTTATCATACCTTGCACCCGAAAGCTCACCGCAATTAAAGAATGCAACTGTTGGCTGACTTTTAATTTGCATCATACAATACCATATACTTTCTAGATCCTCCGGAGTTAAAGGATCCGTTTGTTTTTCAAAGTCTATTATCGAAATATGATTAATAAGAAATCGGTTATTAATATTAAAATAATCAGAATAATCAGGAGAAACTGATTAATAAAAAAATCACCCTTAGTAGCAATTACTATATGACGGGGAACAACACAAAACTTGTTTAACAATATATTATATATTCCGTGTTCTTGCACAAATAATTCTTGACTATATGGTAAAAAAGGATCAGCCTTAGGTTTCTGCTGCAGTTCATCTTTTGCTCCTAAATTACCGATAGGTTTCTTGGCCAAACTAGGTGCAATTCGAATTTCAAACTGAAAATTTGAAAAAGTAAATTACACTTGAGCTTCAAAAATATTATGCAGTAGGGTTCTTGCAAAATACCTCGATTCCTTTATCTTCTATATGAGCAACTTCACTTTCTATAAAGCTTAGTTCACCACGCTGAAGTGCTCGATTATATATTTCGGCAATACGTCCTTCGAAATGAGTTTGCATTTTGAATTTAAAATTTAAATTAACGTTAAATCTTGTTGCTACGTAATATTTTCTTAATATAGATTGGAAGATTTTCTTGATGATCTATTTATTACTAGCCAATGGCTGTATACCAAATTACAACATCTCGCATTTTCTTTGAAGACGAGAAAACGTCAATTCTCAGACTTTAAAGACATTCTTTATAACATCAAAGATCGATCCATTTTATCCTTCTCATTCTCAAAAATCTTAAAAAAAAAAAAAAAAAAATGAAGCTGCCACACTCCGGTAAACTTAATCGTGCTACAGGACATCGTATGGCCATGTTGAGGAACATGGTTTCTTCTTTAATTGAACATGATAGAATCAAAACTACTTTAGCTAAGGCTAAAGAAGCACGAAAACTAGCCGATAAGGTGAATAATTTGCGAAAGAATTTACATAAAATAAAATTGTAGACTAATATTTCAACATTAGTCAACAGTATACATTTTCTAAAAATTTACTCAGTATGCAATTTGATCGTTCTGAACTTTTATAGATGGTAACACTGTCAAAGAGAGGAGATATTCAAGCGAAGCTTCAAGCACGGGGTTTTCTTCGGGCATGTATAAAAATTGAATCTTATGGTAGATGATGTAAAGATGTCTAAAAAATTATATACATCACATGATGCACATGATGAAAGCCTAGACCTAGTTCATTCAAACAATAAAAAAAAGTACATGCGTCACGATTATCGCCATTTTCAAAAATGCATAGTCACGTGAACGTCGAAAATGGCGATGAGTAAGTCTACGGACACCTACCAATTCACGTGAATACCTACCAATTCGGGTAATTGTTGTACCTAGTACAAACGCACGTGAGCTGGTAGTGTTCGTAGATTTATTCAATGGTGATAAAAAGAGTAACATAAATCCTGCCTAAATCCAGTTGGCACGTTGACTGATCATCGTTCTGTTTATAGGAACATTTTAAAACAATTCCTAAACTCTTTGGTGATATGGCAGATCGTTATCGCGAAAGAAACGGAGGTTACACTCGAATTCACCGAATAGGTAATCGTATTGCTGATAATGCACCTATGGCAGTTTTAGAATACGTTGACGCACCAGGAGACTTAAAATACGAAATGTTGATAAAACAACTTGCACGAAGGGAACTTGATCCATCTCTGAAGGTTCCGACCACATTTAACGGCGAGAGGGTATCACCATTGAGAAAGAAGCGCGAATTCAAAAAATGGCTAGACAGACTTAAGGCACAGAGAAAATTCGAAAAACAAGTGGAAAAAATGATGAAATGCAAGAAAATGCCTCCTAAAGAATTGGATAGTGCAATCTTGCAGGAAATTCGTAATCTTAAAATTGCTGATGAACGTAAAGAAGATATGAAAATTCAATACAAGTTGAGAAAGAAAGGTGGCCACTTGTCTTATGAAAATATGCGTTAAAAATTATGCTTACATTTTAACGGAAAATCTTTGGAGTTTAATTCACGGAAAAACATAAATACATAATGTTTTTTAGAAAATAAATAAACAGTAAATGTGCATTGATCTATACCTGAATAAATACTGGAATTCTCCTTCTTGCTATCACTCTAGTCATTTTGAAATTATATATCATTAATTTTCATATAGTTCTTATAAAATAGTTATTCAAAACCTAAGTTGAAAGAATCAAATTTGTGATTATCTAATTTTGATAATATATTCCTGCAGGGGTAAAAAGTGTGCAGATTTTTGTGTAAATGCATTCTATAAAACGCATTCTATAAAAAGTGACTCCCCAATCGTAAACCATATTAGGATAGGTATTGACGTCAAAGCAACTACACGATTGTTTTCTTTGTATAGATTCAAAAAGTTAGTACAACTTTGGTTAGTTAACAATTAATTCAAATTTGGACACTATGATTATTATGAACTTTCGATCACCCCATCCTTCACATAAAAGGTTGGATTTATATTCATGTTTAAAAGACGTGATGTGTTAACAAAGTTTTCATATACTGCATAAAAAGATAAACATGTATTATTTGTAAATTTCCAAATCTCAAGATGTGCTTTTTTTTTACGCGTAAAAAAGTGTAACGAACAATGTTAATTATAATAATTTGGTAAATCAATCATACTGTTGCCAAATAAATCGGCATTGAATTGCTCCTTATTGATTATGACACTTAGATCCTCAGATTGTTGTTTCCGAACTTCGATTTTTTTCCGGAAGCGTGCTAATGTACATAAAATGAATAAATGCTATGTAATAAAATTAAACAAAACATTCTCCGTCTTTTGGTTTCGAATAAAGGTCCGGTATTTGATCATGACTGCTCCCAACTATTATTGGAAATTGAACTTGACTACTTTCGGTGGACGCACTTTCGATTTGGCCTTTTATTTTGTTTGCTATTGGATAATGTTATGCAACATTCTGGTGACCACACTTTTATATTAATAAATAATGTGTCAAATGCTAATTTATCTTGAACTTGACGTATCGTATATCGCATATATAATGTTATTTAATAATAGACAAACTGAGAGACTAACTTGTTCGAGACAAAAAGATCCTGCCATACATATTACGAACTTCCGAACACCGATTATTATATGAGGGGTTTTTTTTACGCCCCGCTAAACTCCCACCAACCATGATAGGGAAAAAAAAAAACGTAGCCACCATAAAAATGCCTCAAGTGGAATTCATATAAATTCTTTCTCATAAAATTTTTTTGATAATTTTATATATTAAAAAATTGGAGTAATACCGGTCTTTTGTCTTTTTTCCCTATCCTTTCCTTTTTTTTCCTTTTCTTTCCTTTTTTCTCGTTGCCTAATTTATTTCTTTACTTTATTATTCCTGGTGATAACTTTGATAATTTCTAATGTCTACGGACCACGACGCGATTGCTAGTTTATGTGCACTTCGCTTTTTTGGAGCAAATAATCAAGTTCCCACTTTTAACGTGGTAACTCATTTCTTTTATAATCAATAAATCATTCTTAACCTTGATGTCACGATTTTAACCCTATTACATATCCTAACTTTTCGTACGCATATCGATTTATCTTTACAATTCAGATGGACAACTTTTATGCCCAACTTACTCCTATGAAATTTCCTTCTGCTAAAGAAGCTGCCTCGTTTTGTAGGCAGTTGGCACGGGAATACGGCTTTACAGTAAAGCAGGAAACTAGTTCCAATAAGGTTGGTTTATTTCGTTGATGTTCATTAATAAAATTAATCTACACGTTAGTCTGCACTATAACTTCGATGCACCTAGTATAGCTATTGATAAATTTGGATGTACATACTAAACATACCCTTTCATATGTTGTAATGCATAAACATTTAAAATAACTTTTTCAAGCATTGTATTGATTATGATTACTTTTAGCATGGACTTATATTGTGACTTTGTTTTATTTAATACTTTGACATGTCATCGCACAGACCACATAAATTTAAATTTCTTGATTGGCAATCAGCACCCTTTCACGTTACACGAATGGAAATTTTAACCTACTTTTTTTTTCTAGAACGTATATGTGTACTGTTCTCGAGAAGGTATTTCTGAAAGTGTGAAAATTGGTAGAGAGACAAAAAGAAAACGAGCATCCCTTCGTTGTGACTGTAAATGGAGGGTGGTCCTATTTAGAAATGAACAAGGTAATCAATGGGAATTTCGAAAGTCGGTCAACCCGCAACATTCGGAACATAATCATGACCTGATCCCCCCAGAAAATATTCCTGAACCATGGCCTCCAAATGTTCTGCAACGAATTGCTGATCTTGCAAATTCTGGATTATCAACCGGAGACATAAGAAATACGATGCAAATGGAATTTCCGAATTTATTGTGGGATGAAAGGAGGTTTTATAATCGTCTGGCTGAAGAAAGGTATTTTCATATACACTGAAAAAATAGATATAGATATGATTCTCCTGCGTATTATAAAACTTCATATCATTTAAATAATTAAATTATAATTAGGAAAAAATTGAAAATAAGAGATACTGAACAACGTGTCATTGATACAATAGTCCTGGCGGCTCGTCTTGCCTCTTTGGCATGTTCCAATAAAGAATATACTGATAAAGTTCACACTGTTCTTCACAAGGCATTTGAAGATATCTGCAGAAGTGCTAAAATTGATCCATCATCTGTCTTTAGTGACGGTTTATCGACATATGGTGATATGACTGTAATAACACCATCTATGTCATCAAGTGCAGATATCATATGTACTTACCCAGCAGGCATAATAACTGTTAAAAATATTCCTGGGCAAAAAGGAAGACCATCAAAAAAGAATTTGCATCAATTACCACCTAATCAGTCAATCCCACCACAGTCTCAATGTCAGCTCGATCAAATAGATAATATAACACCTCAAAATATATTAACTCCACCCAATGAACATTCCCCACAATTGACACAACAAATGAATGTGTCCTTACATCCACAAAATATGTCATCCCCTCAATCACATCAAAACGGGCCGTTATCATCTCAATTACAACAACAAAGCGGTTTACATCTTCAAAATAATTTGGCTTTTCCTCGACTACAAAATACCAAAGATTTAATGTTATCACAATTAAACGCTCAAAATGTATTAATGTCTCCACATATACAGAATTCATCACCTTTAACACCGCAAACCCAATCGCGGATTCAAATTCTGTCACAATCGTATTTTCATTCTCAACCTCAAGAAGCCGTTGCACAAGGGAATCAGAATCCGCATTCATCACAGACACTTTCTTCTTCGCAACCACAATCTCAACTTATTCCACAATACTTTCAATATTCGCGGTCACGGCCTCCACCACAAAATATATCAAACGGATCACCACAACAAATACATCTGCAGTCACAGCCAGACTATTCAAATCAGCATATTCCTCAGGTGGACCAGTCGCAAACTTTGTCCTATTCACAGCAACTTCAACAGCCCATTCCTCAAGTGCACCTACCACAATCGTTACGCATGCAATCAAAGATATCCACTTTCCAGTTTATGAATGAGGATATGCCAGATCAAAAACAAATATTGTCTCCTCAAAAAAGTACCATTGGGCTTGATAATGCACCAAGAATTGAGAATACAAATACTTATGATAATGTAACTAGTTTTACAAATATCAACTCTAGGATTGAGACTTCCGCTCATTACAACCCAACAGGGGTTAATAGAATCTTCACTTCCGAGATTCAGCCTTCCAACCTTACTCCTGTTAACCAAATAAATAATACCAATTCATTTAATGCCAACAATTTTAATAACTCCACCATCTTTCAAGCTGTTCCTGAACGTATTACCTCGTCTTTACCTTCACCTCCTCAACCTCATGAGGTGTCACCGCCAATGAATTGGATAAATCAACATCAAAGTCTTCAACAGCAACATGCTATGGCAATATATGACGATAATATGAATATAAATTGATACATAATTTCACTAAGTTTATTTTGTGTCTTTATGAGCAAGTTTAATAAATAATATTTTGGATATAGTACGAAAAAATATTATTATAGGTTATTACTGAATTTCTGATAATATTAGGAACACAGAATCTGTTATAAATCTGAAGCATTAATAAAGCTATAGTATATGCAATAGCAACTATGCTATTTTTAGTAGGGCAACCCACTTTTTTTTGAGTAGAATAGTCATGTTAGATACTATAATAATTCAACAGAAACCTCCTACTTTCCGCATTTCTCTTATTACATTTAAACATTATATAGTAAGAAAAATAATAATTGTTCGGAGCGTAGCTGAGAGCTCAATTTTTATATAAATATCAAACGTAATTTTGAATTTCTGCCTGTCGCTGTTGCATAAGTTTCACGTGATTATAATGGTTTTTTGACAATGGTTTTCGTTTCCTATATTGCAGGACTCCTCAAACAAACATCATTTTTTAAAAATGGCCAACTTTGGGACAAAATAATGAATTTGATTGGCCAATAGCTTAAAAAATTTTTATTATATTTTTTGAAATTTTTGTTTGTTTTTATATATATGTGGCCAAATTTTTATTTTATTAGTATCATTAAATAGAAATTACAATTTCATGTTTATCGCAAATGGTCAAGATAAATCTATTCTAATTTTTAACAAAGATATCTTAAAGCACTCTAGCTATGGTGAAAAAAAGTGGCAGACATGTGATTTTTAGGAATCTAGCCAATTAGATAGCAAGATCTTCGTTTTTTTATTTGCAAAATCGCCGATAACTCGAAATTTCACTTGTGAAGCTGCCTTCTGCGTACTAACAATAAAATTCCTCGCTAAATTTTGGTGTATAATATGCCCAGGGACCGTTAAAAACTTTTATTTATCCCAATAAAAATTGAGTTTTTTTTGCAGATCTTTAAAATTGACCAATCAGAATGCAAAACAATATCACGTTACATCCTATTCCATATTCTGATTAGTAGTAATGCACACCAGCCAAATCCTAGTTTCATAGACAGAAGTTTGTCTGATTGGCTAATAGATTCAATTTAATTTTATGCGTATTATTTATACAGTTTAGAGTACTTTTTTAAAAAAACGAAAACTAATCATAATGAAATAAAAAAAAAAGCTGTATAGACAGTTTCATTAGAGCTGTAGGACCCTATAGCCAAAAATAAGATCTAATTTTCGTCCGTTTAAAAAAATTAGCTTAGTAATAAATTGATTTTATCGGGTTTTGAGAAATCATTACTATACTAACTTTTTTAAACGGACGAGAATTAGATCTTATTTTTGACTATGGAGTCCTACAGCTCTAATGAAACCTTCTATACAGCTTTTTTTATTTCATTAGGATTAGTTTTTCATTTTTTTAAAAAGTATTTTAAACTGTATCAGTCATAGGACATTTTTTCTTATAAAAGTTCATGTTGTCTATAATAAAAATTATAAAAACATATAAATTTACTATTAACTTTAAGCTAAAAATCCTTTTCAATTTTACCTAAGTAACTTAAAAATAAATTTTGCAATTATATAAAACAAAAAAGAAGAAAAAATTTAACTTAAAAACTAAGTTAAAATTTTTGTTAATTTTGTCTATTTTAAAGAAGTTACATCTTCAAAATAGACAAAATTAGCAAAATTTTAACTTAGTTTTTAAACTAAATTTTTTCTTTTTTTTTTGTTCTATATAATCATAATTTATTTTTATTTAACTAAGTTAAAAAAAATCTTTTTTTAAAAAAATATTAATAGTGAGATCATGCTTTTAACTTTATTAAAATTTAAGCAATATTTTTATAAAGAAAAGTTTGCTTTTAAATTATATATAAAGAATAAAAACTTAGACTTATAATTTGTAATCTAAACTTACAAGAGTAGCCAAGGCTCATCTAGATTTGGATGTAAGTAAAAATATAAGAGAGAGAAATGTAGTATTTAATTTATTAAATAGTTTAAAAATCTACTTTAATAAAAATTTTAGGTATTAAAATAAAAGGTAAAATAAGACTAGAAAAAGAACTATTTATTAAGTTAGTAGAAATTAAAATTTAAGATTGTTCAGAATAAAAGATACAGTAAGAAATTCAGATATATTTATATATTTGTTAAATTAAATGAAAAGAAGTTTAATAGAAAAGAAAATAGCAATATAATAAGAAATAAAAATATTATAATAATAGAAATTAATGAGAGTTTATATGAAAAATTATGTAGATTAAAACTGTAAAGTATAAGAATTTTTTTATACAGATCAGAAACAAAATTAGCAAAGACATCAAAAAAAATTGTATTTAAAATAATGTTAAGAGAGTTAAAAAGAAGATAGTAGATAGTTTAAAAGAAAAGACAAATAACTTAGTATAAAGAAGTGTTATGCAGATTCTATTTATAACAAAATAGAAAGTATAAAAAGTTATATTTGTATAAAATATAAAAAACTGGTAGTTTATCAAGTAAAATTTTTAGTTAAAAATTTTTAAAAATAAAAGAATAAAAGTTATAAGTATATTAGTAATTTTTTGATTAGTTAATATGAAGTTATATAACTTTTTAGTTAATATCAAATGCAATAGTAGTCTATAATTAGAATCTATATTTAAATATTCAAAGTATTAGTATATAAGTATAGCATATAGTTTGAACAAAATGACAGATAAGTATTTTAATAGAAAATTTATCAATAAATAAAGTATAAAAAGAATTATAAAAATTATTAGTAAAAAATATAAAAGATAATAAGATTTAGTGATTGCAGACTAGTTGGTTAGCAAGGTTATTAAATAGATTATCTTAATAAATATTAACTTTGTAAAAAGTAAGTTAGATATAGTAAGAGTTAATAAAAATAAAAAGAATATACTAAATAAAAATAATGAGTATGAATTAAAGAAAGAAAAAATAGTGATTTGTGAATGCTTTGATATTTAAAAATAACTGATTGTAAGTTAATAAAGATATAAATAAAGAAATTTTTAGAAGTAGTAATAATTATTGAAAGAATATTAAGAATTTTTGCTTTAAAGAAACATGGCCAAAGTTTAATTTGTGTATAAAATAAGTTGTTTTTTTTTTGCTTATACTAAGGTCATAGTTATTAGTGACTATTGTCTTTATTGTATTTTAATTATAATTACATAACTTGTACAAGATGAGTATACAACTAGCCACAT
>CAJVQA010006383.1:0-14963 GCA_910591915.1 Cetraspora pellucida | reverse complement strand
TTTTACTTAGAAAGTATATTGCTAAAATTAATTGTTAAAATTTTATTATAAAAATTAATTTTAAAAAAATTATGCAGACAAATTTGCTTGTGTTACAATCTAAGGGATAATAGATTTTCTATAGATGGCTAACTGTATACAAAATATAATTGAAAATCTAATAATAAGTTTATTTTTGATAGCACTTATATTTTATTAGTATCTATTTTTATACTAGATTAGGTACATAGCTATTTTCTTATTCTTTACTTTTTTTAGGCTGATTAATATACAGATATATATATAGCAATAATAAATAATAATAAGGTTTGCTATTTAAAATAGTAAAAAAAAAAAGTTATATTTGATAATGAAGTATTTACTGAAAAAACATATATATATAAATTCTAGGTAAAAAGTAAATAAATTATTGTTTATAAAAAGTTCTTTGCAACACTTTTTTATAACTAAACAAAATATTTATAAAAAAAAGTCTTTATACTTATAAGTATAAAAGTTAGAATTAAAAGATACATAATTGAAAAAAATTCATTAAGAAGAGTTTCATATTTTTGAAATTAATATTTATTAATTAGGCTTTTTATTTAGGTTATATGATTTAAAAGTATTAAAAAATAGGTTGTTCTAACCATATTATAGAGAATGAACTATAGTATGCTAGCATCATTTGATATAAAAAATTAAATATTGCTATTCTAAATTAAACAACTAATTTATTGTAAAAATATTACTAGAAATAGAAATCATTTATTCTGCTGTGAGTGAAGATAAAAGCTCTAAGATAACAGCAAATAATAAAAATCTTGAAATAATTATTACTAATAAAAATTCCGAAGTAACTAACAAAAGTTTTGAAGCAACTAATGAAAGTCCTAAAATAATTATTAAAAGTTCTAAAATAACTGAAGTTAATAAAAAATATAAAAAAAATAATTCAGAATTATGAGTTTTTAAGAAAGATTATTTTAATAATAATTTTTAAAAAAGTAAAATACATACTTTATGATGTTTTGATTTTTAATTTAATGAATTAGTTAATATTATTTATATAATTTGTTAGAAAATTATACAATATGTTCATATTGTGAAAATAGATTAAAACATGATAATACAACTGAAACTAGTTTATTAATCTGTTATTTTAAAAATACTAAATATAAAAAACATTTGAATATTAATTAATTATAACAAATGTTGCAATTATTCATAGCAGGTCTTGCAATTTATAAGTTTTGCTAAGAAAAAAGTTATTAATAAATAGTAAAAATGATTATTAGATATTTATATTTATTTTGTATAGTTGAGCATAAAAGGTTTATAAAGTTTGTTAATAGTTTACAACCAAAATATAAAGTAGTAAGTGAAAAAAATGATATATAGAGATTATATAGAAATTGTTAAAAAGTTTAAAAAGAAAGCTTATGCAATGATAAATAATGCTTCTAGATATTTAAGTTATACAACCAATATATGAATATCAAACCAGATCTTTGGATATATAATTATTATCTGTCATTTTATTGATATAAACTGAAAACTTCAAAAGTTGATCATAGTATTTAGAATGATTTCTACATTATATACAGGTGTTGCAATTAGTAAAATATTCTTTAAATATTTTAATAATTGGAACATTATATTAAAGATATTAGTAATTACTATAAACAATGCAATTAGTAATAATGTCACAATTACTAACTTAAAGCACAGGTTTGAGAATAAAAACATACTTGTTGCTAATGGAAATTTATTGCATCAACACTGTTGTACATATATATTAAATTTTATTGTCAATAATAGTCTTAAAAAAGTTAAGAATATTGTAAGCAAAATTTGAAAATATGCTAAGTAGGTTCATAGTTTACAATCTAGGTTGCAAAACTTTAGGAATGTAGTAATTGCATACTATGCTAAGCTTATATCAAGTTAACAATCTGCACTTGATGTGCCTACAAGATAAAATTCTCTTTATTTAATATTAAAATTTACTATTTTATATAAATATATATTTGAGCATCTTGCATTATAAGATATAAAATTTAGTTATATTATGCTTTCTGATGATAATTTGAATAGAGCTAAATGTATTTGTAATTTTTTAAAATTTTTTAATAAAGATGATAATAAATTTTTAATATATTTTAATAAAAATATATATTAATTAGTTATTTATTTTTTAATACAGTTACAAATATTATATCAGAAAGCATATATCTGATGATAAATATTTTTCTTCACTATTTAGTAAAAATTAAATTATATCTTAAACAAAATGCTATTAATATAGAGTCTTTTATTTGTTAGATGATTATACTAATACAAATCAAATTTGATAAGTACTGAATAGATATAAAAAATACAATTTGCATTGCATTTATAATGAACTCTTGCTATAAGATATTGTTATTAACTTATATATATAAGTATAAAATGAACTTGCTATGCATATAAGCTAAGAAAAAGCTAAATTTTATTAAAATAAAGTGATTTAGTACAATATAATATCTTTATTTGACAGAAACTATTATAGCTTATATATATATCAGATAGATAAAAAGTCTTTAAACAGGTTTCTTACTAAGATTATCATTTTAAAGTTTGAATTAGTAATTATTAGGTATTTATTATATATTTATTACATATTTATATATAAATTGTATTTAAGTTAAATATATTTAAATCTTAGCAGTAATAGTTAAAAAGAGTTTTGTTTAATATTAGAGACTTTTTATCTATTTGATAATAATAAGATAAAGCTTATACTATAACTACAGTAGTTACTATATAAGTTATAATGATTTATAACATCTTTAAATAAAACTTACTCATTTTTAATTTAACTTTATGTAGAGCTACAATAATATATAAGTCAACATATCTTTAACATATAATTATATCTAATAATCATAATTATTCTAATTTGAATTTGCAAAATGATGACTTAATGCAAGAATTTGACTGTTATATTGTAACAAACCAAATTAATATAATCAATAATATGGATAAGTTTGAGTTTTATCTTTCTGATTCACTTCTTCTCTGTTCTTCTTTCAGTACTTTTGATGTTTTAATTTAGTGAAAAGAAAATGTATTAAAATATCTATCTGTTACATTAATGGCTAGAGATATTCTTGTTATTTCTATAACCTCTGTAGCATCTGAAGCAGTAAGTAGAATTCTAGCTAAAATTAGTTTATTAATATAAATCAACTATATTAATTATTTATTCAGGCATTTAGTACAACTAGTAGTGTTATCAACAATTATAGATTGAATCTTACTCCAGAAATCATTGAAATGTTAATTTGTAATCAAGACTGGTTGAAAGATGCAAAGAAATAAAAATGAACAGAGTGAATGTTGTCTATTTATTTTAAAACTGGCTTATTAAACAATAAATTAATCTCCTTTGATTATACTAAATTATAGTAAATAATCTAATATTTTTATATCAAATGTGTATAAAATATAGAAAATTCTTTGCTGATATTCTGTTCACTAAGTAAAAAACTTAAAAACTCTGTAACCTAATGAATAATCATGAGTCAATGGTCTTGGAAGATATATTTTTAGATGCAATCTACTTTTAGTATCAAACATGTTAAATAAATAAATAAAAAATTAAAAAAAAAATTATAAAAAATTAAAAAAAGAATCAGTTAAGTATTTAATTTATAATTAAAGCATTTTAATTTTAATATATTTGTGGATACTAATTATTTTATGTTTTAGAAGCATGTTAAGTTGATTTAATACATTTCATTGAAATAAAATTTTGAGGTATGAAATATATAGTTTAAGTTTGCCTTCTGTTCTTGATTTAAGTTATAAAAAATGAACATTTGGATTACTATGTATTAATGTCAAATAGTCACTATAAAAATACGAGAATGTAAAGACTAACTAATGATTGGTGGTACAATCTGGACTCTTGGCCCTAAGGGCATAATAAACGGTAAATTGCAATTAAGTCTCTTTAATAAAAAAAAAAAAATATTTTTAATTATTTACTAAAGTCTTCTTTTTACAATATATAATCTTCACTGGATCCAAACTAGCTGTGAAGTTGTAATTGCAAATGATATGGTGCTATAATACTATTTTGAAGCATATGTCATTGTTAAATGGTAATATTTGTTTGTTGATCTGCTTGCCGCACAAGAAGTAATGCAATTATAGGCCTATAGTATATCAAATATTGTATAAAAAAATATAAATAAAATTTTATACTGAGATTAGTAGTTGGGTTTGCTTTGCAAAAAGAGGTGACACCACGATTTTTGTGATAATTATTGAGGGAAATTTCTGTAATTCTAGACTGTCTATTTGATTAGTTATGTATATATATATATATATATATTACATACCAATCTGGCTTATATGCTTTATTTCCCATATAGGAAATGGACTAGAAAACCAATTTTTGACGTTTTTTATTCTGGTTACTAATTCTTATTACCATTGGCCACTGCATACAGTACCTGGATCTAATGATCAAATCCGGATATAAATAATTAAATCCGGATCCAAGTATTAACTCTAGTTATACCCCTGGGTATTATTCAAGATTTAAGCCAGATGGGTGGTGAATAATACCCGGCCCATGCTGTACCCTACCTGGCACAGAATCCATACGTGCCATGGATATGGGCTATTATATAATTGGCCAATAAGAATTAAAGCCTACTATTGCTAATTATGATAAGATATAATATATCTATAGGGGTGCCCCCAACCCTATTATTTCAGGAGGGATTCTGCATTGCACTTCTTGTCTCTCATCGAGATATTTCTGATAAACATTTCTAATAACTCGATGAAACATAACTATGGATTTTCTACCTCGCTTTTCGTGAAATTCCATCTATACTAATTATGTAGCTTTGAGGTAGGGGCCTGCAAATTGCCTATTTTTGAGGCCCGACCGGCCCGCATTTAGGGTTAAAATTTTTTGCCGGCCCGCAATTATAAAATTTTGCTTCAGGGCTTCGGGACCCAATGCAGGCCTCTACTTTGAGGAATAAACTTAGTATATACATTTCATATATTTCTCGCGATTCGCGCAAGCCACGTGTTAAGATTTTTTTTTTTAAACAATTTATCTCGTGCATGATATTGTCACACGAAAACCCGTGAAATTGCGGGTGCAATAGTTTCTTCATATCGCGAGACGTCTCGGCGGGCCAGAATATTTTTAACACTATGATTATTGTTTCAACAGGCATATCTGAAGTTTCGGGGCAAAAAGAAAGTAGAATAAAATTATCTTTTGTGAAAAAAAAAAAATTTACATTAACTTATCCCGCATTATCTTTTGTCTACGTAGGCTATGTTTTATCAAATGAGTGCCTCCAAATTTAAGTCAGAGCAGATTCCTATGTTTCGAGTTTTAATTTGGTAGCACCCAAATTTTACGACTCGTTCGACAGAGGAAAGTAAAGGAAGCAAAAATTACGTTTGCAAAAAATCACCCTAAATATGTTCTAATAATTATAAATCGGAAATACTACACAAGTGCATTATACTCTGTCAGAAAACCACACTACGTCGAAAGTTACTACTCTACATAATTTACTCCAGATTGTTACTCCGAATTAAATTTTATAGCATATTATATTGCGGCGAATTTATGAAATACTCCAAAATTTGAACATTTTGATCATTACTATCACCGAGTGAGAGTACGTCATTATAATAAAGTTCTATGTCTAATAAGATCGTCAGAGGTGGGTTAGTATATAGAAAAGATGGGTTAGACGCGTTATCAATCAAGATCGGGGTTCATAACTTTTTCGGGGTTTAGCATTGAATATATAATTTGAGTGCCGTCAAAGGAAAACTAGTCATCGGGCTTCAAATTATATTTTGTATCCAGTTTGTTCTGAGTACCATATTTGTAATGACTTGTTGCATTTCGGCATTGATTTTTAATATAAAATGTCTGAGTTATTTCAGAAATAACTCGGAAATTTATATTAAAAATCAATTCCGAAATACTTTCAGCAACGCCAAAATAGTTTCTACGACAGCACTCAGAAAACGGGAGCCTTAATTTCCACCACTTCACTATCGGAGAACTATAAAATTGAGTAATAACACAGACACTCTGATATATGAATAATTAGTAGAACCAATCAGAAGTGGTGGGGAAATTAGTAAATTCCTCAGAAAACAAATTAGACAAAATATAATTAAAGCCCGATGACAGGTTTTCCTTTGACATCGACCGAATTTTAGCTTAATTTCATAAATTCGCCGTGATGATAAAACATTACATACCAAATTCAATATGTATTCAATGCTACAATGCTAATTAACAGTTAACTCAATAAATTTTATTATTTTATTTTAATATATGTACAACAATGAATTATTTATATTTTTAATCCAGACTGTTAACAGCAACTCTAGAGTATAAACCCTCTATATGTCTTACAATCTGGAGTGGTGTAACATATAAACTACACTGGTTTATACTCCTGGCTTACTCCAGGGTACAATATTCCACTAACAACACTGTTGTGTATGATCCGAGGCAATATACTACGACATTTTCGTGCCGGGTAGCTTACTATTATAAATTTTGTGATTACGGCTGTTTTCATAAATTCTAGGCAATTCGATAAGTTTTTGATTTCGGTGCTATCGGCATTACTGTAATGCCAAAAATCCAATGCCGATAACACCGAATTCAAAACTTATCGAATTCGGCTGAATAATCATCGGTCAATTTTTAATAGTTATCCCAGAATTTATGAGAACAGCTGTAATATCGGCTCTCAGTTTGAGTTCCGTTTTTAGCCGACGCTTTGTAATACTTATGACCGAACTACTAAGTGCGTCTTAGCCGTTTGCTTATACCAGTGTTTAAATTTTAGCTTTCAGTGGGAATTTCTAGCCTTCCAATGGAAATTTCTAATAGTAAAAGTTCCAGTGGTACTATTAATTTTTGCTTCCAGTGAAGTTCCAGTGGTACTATTAATTTTTGCTTCCAGTGAAGTTCCAGTGGTCTTCCAGTGTTTCCAGTTAACAACGCTGACTTATACATTACTTGTCGGCAAAGCCGAGGTTTTTGGATTGAAAAATTTATTTTCACTAATAAAGCAATTTGCATTAATATCACGTGACTCAATTTTTTGGCTTTTAATTGTGGACCAAACCAGTTGATCGATGACGATCTGTTTTTTTCCATCATGGAACCTGAAGGTATTGTACTATTATAATAATTACCGCCTTTTTTTTCTTAAAAAAATTGCCAAAAATATAAAATTTTTATATTTACGTGGCACGAAAATAATTAAATTAAAATTATCGAATATTTTAACTAGTTCTTTCAAGGATCATACAAGCTTTGGATATAATTCATAGTCCGTTTGCATCAAATGAAGTTAGGCTCGAAGCACATCAGGTTTTGTTTAATTATTCGTACGTTCTATTTTATTTTTGTGAACAATTCATTAAAAAAAAACTTGATTATGATCACGCAGTATTGTAATTCCATCAAAGATAATCCCAACGCGCCAATCTTCGGTCATTTATTGGCTCTAAAAGAAAATGGACAATCTGATGTTGTTAGACATTTCGGATTGCAACTTTTAGAAAATACAATAAGATATAAATGGATCGATGGAATTTATGGTGATTCTGAGCGGGAACAAATTAAACAAGCAATAATCAACTTAGTCCAAAAAGTCTGCATTAATTCATATTTGTTCATTCACATTGAGATGTCATTATTATTCTTAAGTTATAGAGTTTGACTTTCTTTGAATTAGGGAACTCATGATATTTTAATTGAAAAGCAATTTATCAAGGAGAAAGTCGCGAAATTGTTTGCTGACGTAGCTAGACGTGAATGGCCAACACGTTGGGCAGACATGAATAGCCTTTTGCGAAGTCTCTATGCATATAGTGTACGATTATTATTTTCTTCGATTTTCTTTTCTCTAAAATTACTAAAATTTCCTCATTTGTTCTGTTAAAGCCAACGACACAAGAGTTGACCCTTATGATCTTTAGATATCTTGGAAAAGAATCTGATTTACGAGATTCTTTAACTTGTATAATTGCAAGCTACAATATCTTGAGAGAGAGGTATCCAGATGGTATGAAAGGAGATAGTACAAGCTCGCGTAAAGATGAAATAATAATAATGCAAGGTGAGCCAGATAGTGAAGGCTGGTTGATGTTATGGGTGAGATCTTTGGAACAACTGTTAAATGAGTGGAAACGTCAGGTAAAAGTATATATCATTATTATTACAATTGATTATGTGTGTTTAATTTGTTCATCACATTAAGAATATATTGCAGTCGACTTCGTCTGTAATTTACAAGAAGCTAATAGTTGCTACATTAAGCACCATTGCAATATATGTTGAGTGGATTATTTCAAGGTAATACTGTCGATTTGTCATTTTGGTAATTATTAAGTTAGGCCATTGAGGTTTCGTGTGAATCAATTCAAATAGATCCATTGTTGAAACGAATGTACTACTAGTAGCATGCGAAAGCCTTTTAAGCGACTGCCATGAAATAAGAATGGTTGGTTGTTATAGAACTATATGTAATTTTGTTTTGAATAATGCTATATAATATTTAATTATATCTTAATGTTATTGTCAGGCTGCAATAGAATGTATTACTGCTATTTTTTCTCGTACCTTTCAAACACCGGAAGATCGTACGCTTGTTTTTGACCCTATTTATGAACAAAATGGCATGGATCTATTATTTTTGTCCTTTAAGATGATCCAACCAAGTCAAGATTTACTGCTCGAAGAAAATGATTATATATACTTGAAACAATATGTTGAGGTGTGTTTTACTTGTATCTAAAGGCGCTAATAAACTGACAATAATAGTTGTAATGGTAATTGATTTATATTGGTAGGCCGTTATTAAATTCGGAGAAAAACATATTTGTTTCAAGAACAACACAGTGATACCAAAGCAGTTCCCAAAGTATTGATGTTCGACTATTTAATATATTATTTTTTTTTATCAGGTACAAATAACTAAAAATATTTATAAATTATCTTAAATCAGATATTTAGAATTGATATACGAGATTTCAAAGCATCCGTCAAATTTCATAGCTTCTATGGCATTAATGTTTTGGCAATTAGCAATTCACCATCCACATATCTCTAAGGTGAATTATTATTTACTATTTATGATTATTGGTTCACATCTAGATTATAATTCAACCTTTAATTAGACATTTAAAGAACAATATCAGTCATTATTAATGCTTTTAGAATTATTTGCGGAGAGACTTAGAATAGTAAGCAAAATATATACCTTATTATGTGAACTTTTTGATGTCTGATATTAGATGTTAAAAGCTGTTGAATTAATTTATTTTAAAGTTGTTCCATGAAGATGCTTCTGATAATACAACTACACATTACATTGACATGGATTTTGATTCAAGCAATGAATATAAAATTTTCGCTCTGGCGCTTCGCACGAAACTTGTTGAAACAATAAAGTTAATTACCCAGATGCGGCCAATAGAATCTTTTACTTGGACAGTGAATAGGATCAAAAAAACGTTAAATATAAACCTGGATGAAAAAGATTTAGATGGTAAGTTATCATGCATCTATGTTTCATAAAGCTTATGTTTATTGTGGCAACTTATGCTGAAATTTGAGTCCTTATTTAAATTTATTACACCCATTAAAATCTACATATTCACCTGAATATAAAAAAAGGCCCGAAAAATTTCACAGTTTCATAATAAATAGGTCGAAATTTCAGCATCAGCTGCCACATTCATACCAGTCTCAAAAGATTTAATACATTTATTTGTTTGTTTTTTTAGCTGATGGTGTCTGTAAAGTAGACTCCTCAGCATACATTATATTTGATGCGGAATTGACATTGATGGATTCTGTAGTTACTGGGGTCGGAAAATTGGTCAAATCCAATGAAGACCAAGACGTATGACACCTCAATATATTTGCTTAATTTTGTAAGGTTTTTCAAAGCGCTTATTTCAACAAAAAAAATTTAAATCCGACAAAGACAAATTATACAGAAATCATGAACGGAATGAATAGCTTGCTTCAAATGCTATTGAATCTTAATTACCCGGTAAGAAACTATTTCATATCATGCCAAGGGTTTTTATTATATATTTTATAAATATAATTTAATTTAATAAATAGGACGTAGTAATATCAAATAGATATTTAGCTTCTATGCTATCATTTGTAGACATGCTAAATATGGATTCGAGACTATTGTTTCAAGTTTTACAAAAGGTGATACTTGTCTATGCTAATTAATTCATATTTAGGCATCAGATAGTGAAGTTTTTCATTGTTAATCATTTATGTCTACAGATATTTCACTTTGCTATATTCCGTCCTCCCGGTTTTATTATTTCACCTACATCCACTTTTCCGCAACCCGTTTATCGATTACGATGTGGAGCTGTTGCAATATTGATAAAGTTTGGCACATTAATGCCCGATATCTTAATGGTTGGTTACATGTTTAATATCATTTAATCCAAATGTGTCAATGAACTTAAGTTCAAGTTTCTGTGGATTTTCCTATTAGAATATATATAACGATATTGCAGGCTATGTGAATAATATTCTTGATACAGGAAATAATATGGTTAAGAGAAAAGAGAAAGTGTCATTTAAAAAATTTTTGCTTTGTATTATGTATGTATAGAACATAAATTCCTTAGACGTACTAGTTCCTTATTTAATATATTGTATTTGTTTCAGATATTATTCTAAAATTCCGTTAGAACAAAAAAAGGCACTCTTCGATCCAATAGTGTTGCCAATAATGAACGAATGGCATTCTCCTGATATAACCCGTTTTATTACTTCAATAACACAATTTCGTGATGCCTCGGGTCTAAATTTTTTATCTTCAATTAGTATGCAATATGATAATTTATTGTTAAATTCTTCATGCCCCATTTATATACTTAAGTTCTTTCACTTTTTTTCAGTAATCGATATGAAACAAAACGGCACCTACAAATCAGATTCAGAACTTTTAAAAGAACTTCATAAAACTATAGCATGTTACGAATCGGCTCGACATAATGTATGTATTGTCATCTCTAATTTAAATTACTATATACAATACGTACTCAATTATTCCGTTTTCGACCTTTTAAAGCTGACATTATTGGTAGACACAGTAATAACTTTCCTTGTAAGGTCATCGGAAAATCCAAAGGTATAATCTTTAATATTGATTTAATTTTGAAATAAATAAGTTCAAAGTATCAGTGTAAAATTCATTGCATGTTAACTTTAACAGACGATTTCAAGTTCCGTATTTTCAGGATTATGGGAACAATATGTATCCACGATATTGTTTTCAATATTGGCTCTGATACGGTATTAAATAGTGCAGAGTACTGAATATATTAAGTTTCTAACTAAAAATTGTTTCATCTCGTATAGAATTATTCACCAGCTATGGAAAATCGAATCGTGGCAAGAATGCCCAGAAGAATTACAGGAGGTGTTGAGATTGAACAAAGAGGATAAAGCGTGTATTATGGGTAGATATTATACTTACTCTTATTTATATCTTGATCCAAAATATCTTAGTTTGACAATTATAATTAATCTCAACTTTATATTTACTATACAGGACAATCAATAGATATTCCAGCAACAGCCCCTAACGAAATGCCTTATACAATAGCTAGTATGTTTAATCGGATACACAAATGGTTATCCATTATAAGGACTGACAGGTATTCTAATTATTTATTTTTAATATACATTGTTGGGGACGATGCTGAAATTAGCTGAAGCTGAAAATTTGGGGACCTTAATTTAGATCCATAAAACCTACTAAAACCCACTTATACTTTTTGATTATAAATTCTACCCATAAAGCTGACTCCAACCCTAAAAAAAAGTCAAAAAAAGTGTACCCAAAAATTAAATTTTCATATAATTTAATATGTCAAATTTTCAGTTTCAGCCACCACATATATTTATTAAGACTTATTTGAATTGACATTGTAATTCTTAAATAGTTATCATATTCTTGGTCGACTAGCGGCATTTGGACCAGCATTTTATTCCATTCCAAATGTACATGAATCTATTATGCAATCGTTGTTTGAAAATGCTGAGAGTATTGACAACATTCATTGGAAAATGTTGCTTAATATCCTTTACATATTATAATTACATTTATTATATACATATCTAATTTACATTGGACGTTATGTGTTCTTGACTGTCGATATTTGATCTTGTACCTCTAGTTGTCAGGCCATACGTTATTAAATGCCCAATACCTGAAGCCCTTTCAGGGTTCTTTCCACAACTACTAAAATATCTGGATAAAAAGTTGGTATTAGAATGGCGAATTTTGGCTGAAAAAGGGATTCAAGTCTCAGCATCAGAAACGTATGTTCTATAAAGTCTTCAATCTGACGCTTAATATTTTTCTCAGAAATTATTGACATTATTATTATTTTTTTTTATTTATTTTTGATGTAGAGTTCAATTATTACAGGATACTACTAATGATATATCAGACGAAATAGTGAATGAACAGGGATTAAGGGATTTAACAAGGGCCTATATTGATATATTTGGTCAAATATTCCCACCAGTGCCTAAAAAACAAACAATTGGTATCATTTACGAGTTTTATATACTGCCTTGTTTTTCCAGTTTAAAACATTGCTTTTTTGTTTAGATAAATATCTTAGTTTATTAATAAATATAAATTTATTCCATTGATAGATGATAATACGTCTTCTAAATTAGAGAATAATGCACTGAAAGAATATATGCTAAATTATATGGTGAGAAAATTTAATGATGTGTCATTCATTCAAAACTATTTACTGATTATTTTTTAATATTTCGAATAGCCAATTACTGAGCCTTTCTTGATGAGCTTATGCCATCTCTTGACTTTTAAAGATACAGTATCATGTGCACGAACAGTCCAATTATGTGTTAGAATATTACCGAATCTAATAAAGCATGAAGGATTAAAAGAGTTTGTTGGAACTTCTTTATTAACTGCTGCATTACAGGTAACAAATGTTAAATATTGACAACCTCTGGAGTGTATAACTTTTGAATTGGATATAAGGTTACAGTCAGTGTGGTGTACATTTGTATAATAATTTTATAAGTGATATTAGAAGACAAGAAGGATCTCCAGAGTGTATTCAGAGAGGCTGTTTGTATATTGTGAAATATTGAATTAATTCGTACTTTTATAGGCCTTACATGATGGATATCATAAAGAATCCCATTCTATGATAATTTCTTTTATTACTGATCTTTACGTAGAATTGAGACCCTTATCATCTGTTCCTTATGAAACCTTTGCACAATTGCTGAATATGGATCATGTTCAGTTGCAGGTAATTCTTAAAATATAATCAGAGTTAGAATGTTCAACTCGTCAACTTTTTCTATCATTTATTGTTAAACAATGCCATAATTTGTAGAAATTTGAAACGTCCTTAAGTCAAGCATCCGAAAGCAAAACCCGTAAAAAAATTGTTAAGGAGTTCCTTGAAGGAATAACAGGAGTATGGTTTAATATATGTTTAGCATTCTTTTGATTTATTTATTATTATTTTTAATCTGAAAAATATTAACATTAATATTGTTACTTATAACAGCTTTCTACAGATGAATGGTTCAAAATACCTGATACAGCTCCTATGAGTTCAACCCGTAGGAAAGTTTTTGGTGTTTATTCAAAGCCTGAAATTGGTGTTTTGGATGTAGTTGAGGATCCTTACGATGCTGGAATTGTTGATTTGTTTGATTAGACAATTCTTATGTGAATGTCTGAAACATAATTTGTGCAACTGACATAAATGTATATTGCAAAAATATGTGTTAGGTAATAATACTTGAATGGAAAAGTAAGTTGGCATTTGGGTAGTTGTAGTTTAACTTTCTCAGTCGTGATAGAACAGAATATATTAATTTGTTTTTAATGTGCATTCCTAACCATTTGAAACGAGTTGAAGTTAATTCATGTTCATATTGTAAATAATCCTATGAATGTAGTAAAATTAATAATGAACCTTTTTATCACTTCCTTTCATAATAACTTCGTCTTTTAGAACTAAATCCGAGTCTGAAAAAAAATACAAATCCAGTCATTAAAATCAGACGAATGTATTGTAAGCATTATAATTATCCCGAAAATGTAAGATCCATTAAATATATGAAGTTAATTAAAAAAAATTTAAAAGGCATGTATGTATCATTTTGAAAACGATATTAGAGCATCAATTTTATGCTGTCTAAAAATTACTATTTTATTAATTCAATTATGAAAATTTCTTGTATCTGTCGTTTACATATGTTAGCCTTTACCATACCTTAATAAGTTACTATGTTAATAAAGGTAATGAATTTTAGGAGTTAGTGTTCCAGCCTAAATCCTTTCTCAAAGTCCGAAACGTTTCGCCTTTTTAGTTTCCATTTCTCTCAAAATCCGAGGGATAGATTAGTGGAGTAGCAAAAATTCAGCAGGTCAACCAAAATTTAGGGTCGGAATGGGCCGGCATTAAGCAATAATATCAGCTAACTATGCAGCTAGTGATTTGAACCGAAAAAAATATCCTCAATCGGTTAACCGAATCGAATTATTTTATGTCAACCGATTACAACCAGTTGAGATTAATAATCTCTACTACCTCGGAAATTTTCAGAGCTTCGCTCAAAATTTTGGTTCGTCTCTTATGTTCATTCGGAATCTTTGCTCTTTCTTAGTCATTTACATACTTTATGGATCCTATCAACCGGTTATCCAAATTTATTCGGGTCGAGTCTAGAGATGGGCACGCGCGGGATTTTTAATCTGATCTCGAAATAAGATTATTTGGCCGGCATTACCATAATATCTGGCTGGCATTACCATAATATCTGGCTAGCATTAATATAATATCTGACCTGCATTAACATATTTAGCTAATTC
>CAJVQA010006382.1:0-14963 GCA_910591915.1 Cetraspora pellucida | reverse complement strand
ATTATTTATTATATAATTATATATTTATTTTAATTTTAAATTTTTTATAAATTATTTAGATGCTGATATCCAAAAAAAATCAATTTTTAAAAATTGCAACTTCAGCAGCTAATATTTGACAACAAATAATAAAAATTCCAGAAATTACAATTCAATTAAAAAATTATAAACATTCCAAACAAAAATCTGGAGATATACTTATTATTCAATTTAGAGAATTTTATTTAAATCAAAATTTATTTAATGTATCTTTTTTATCAAATATTAATTTAGCTTTAAGTTAATAGAAAACATGTACAATAAGTCTATCATATTTACAATTATTTGGAATTAAACTTTTCTTAATTACTTCATATGCAGCAAGTTATGAAAGAGTTTGGTCTATTTGTGAATAAATAATATAAAAAAGAAAAACAAATTTATCAATTAAAAATCTTGAATTATTAGTTAAAATTTATTCTTATTATATTATTAATAGAATATCTAAATTAAATTTATATAATTAAGAATATACAACTAAAGATACTTATCAAAAATTATATAATGTACAATATAATGAAGAAGAAAACAAAAATGAAATTGAAAATTAATTAAATATTGATTTAGATGATAAAGGAACTATATGGAAAAATTTAAATTTATTAGAAATAATTGATTTAGAAAATAATATTTTTAAAAATAATGATAATGAACAATTTATAGAAATTTTAAATAATGAAAATAAATTAAATAATCTTATTCAAAATTTAGAAAATGAAAAAGATTATAATCCAAATAAATTAGTACAATAATATTTTGATGATATTGATGATATTTATTATTATTAAAGATTAAATAATTAAATTTATTATTATTATTTAATTTTATGTTATATATATAAAGATTTTTTTCTTAGTATTAAGATTTTTTTTATCTTTATATATATAAAATAAAATAGTTTATTAGTATTATATTTTTAATATTAAATAGTTTATTAGTATTATATTTTTAATATTATTTATTTATTTATATAAATATATTTTTGTTAAACATTTTATTAAAATAAATTTATTTTATAACATATTTTTTAAAATTTTATATTATAGTTTTGGAGTTTCAAATTATAGTTTCAGAGTTTCAGGTTTTGGAGTTTCAGATTTTTTTTCAAAAATCTGAAACTAGTTTTGGATTAGAATTTTCTGAAACTAGTTTTGGGTAGATTTTGTTTTACGTACCAACTCTAGTATAAGTAAATAACAGAAAACATTGATAGACAAGACAGGTCTCTTATAATGATTAGAAAACTATCCACAGGATAATGCAAGATAATACAGGGCTTTGATATCAATCAAGAGATAATATAACTATAGGTGATGCTGTTAAGAGCAATGTTCTTAAGGATCATGATATTGATTTAGTGATGTTTAATTAAAGATGATGGAATTAAAACTAATAATGGACAAGTACAAAGAACAATATTCTTAGATTCACATAACAGGTTAACAGAGGCATTCTCTATTATTGGTTCTGCAAGAGTCAGGAATAACAATATTTAATTCTGTTATGTTATTAGATACATAAGCCAAATCGAAGTTACAAGTCAATTCAGTTCATCAAATCAAATCTCGATGGGTTTATTAATATTACAAAGTGGATTCAAGGGATCATTCACAAGAGACAATTCAGATAAGTGGATACTTTATTATTTTTTGTTTTATTGGCAGTTAATTATGGACAAGAGAACTGTTCATTCTTTATTAAACTCAGAAGTCTTATATATGAATACGTATCATTTTATTGACAATCGCTTCACCAAACACTCCATTACACAGAGTGATGTTTAATATTTAACGATTGTTTGATGATTAATAATTATTGTTCAATATTACTCATTACACTGTGTGATAGGGTGTTCAGTGAAGTGATCGTCAATGAAATGATATGTATCCCTTATATACATGTTTTTATTCAGAATGTTTACACTCAAATTTGAGCGAATACACCCCGATTTGAATGTATTTGCTCAAAGCACAGCATTTACATTTTAGTGTAATCGCGTATTCGTGATTATTTGAGTGTTTTTGTGATTCATATACGCCAAGCCACCCATACTTTGCCTTTTTAGTATAATTGATAAATATTCAAAAGAAATTAATAAATTGTCCAAAATTGGGCATTGCTATCAAAATGGATAGGAAACTACAACTAAACAGGGAATACGTGGAAAATCTACCAATAAATAAAAATCCTAGAAATTAAATTTTAATTGGTTACAATAGCTTGTGTATATTTAGACAATTTCAGTAAGCACTTTGCACAACGAAGCTGCAAATCTTGCTGTTTAGGATCTATTTTAAGTGCATACTCGTATTTTTTTAGTGCTTTTTGCCAATGAACTAAATGGTTTAAACTATTAACCTCTTTTTCATCCAACTGTTCATTTTCATATAGTTCTTCATATACATTTTGAGATTATGCAAACCCAAACTGATAATTGCAGTTTATCGAATCTCGAACTTTCTTAATATTTTTTTTTGCTTGGTTCATTTCTTCGAGATATATAATAAATCAAAAATTATAAGACTAATCCTTGTCATGTTAAGTACTTCCTTTAGCTTTGCTCGAAATGGCATTACCATTCTTTAGATAAATCTCTACATTTTTTTTTTTCGTAATTCATGGAATTTATTGTCTAATTCTTTTGCACTCTTCTCAAGTTTATCATTTTCATTAAATTTTTCATTAAAAAGTTTTTTACTAGATGCTCTTTTTCTGACTTTTCTTCAAAAATTATTTCTCTGCTAGTTAAGGCCCATCCTATCAAATACAATACCATCTGGTCTAACCTTAAAATTTAAAAGATTTTATAATTTCATTGGGCTCGATAATTATACTTCTAAAAATAGAATCAGCATTTTCAGAATTATCTTTTTTTGTTAATTTTAAAATCTCCTTATCAGAAAGTTATTTAAAAAAATGAGACAATCTCCTTCGCTATAAGCTTTTAATGCTTCGATTAAACCTTTATTGAGTTTTTTATCATCTTCTGGCATATTCATATTCGTTAGCAACATTCCTAAACTTTTATTTTAGCAAAATTTACAAAATATCCAGCTCCCATTGCCGTAATTGTACCGAATGTTTTATTTTCGAATTTGATTCCTATGGCACTTGAACATAATGATCAGTATTTTTAATAAAAAATTCCGAAAAAGTACTGTCTCTTAATATCAGCAGATTGCGGTTTCTGAACTCACTCCCTAGTCTGAATGTGATAATTCTTTAAGTTGTACATCTCGAATTAATATTTAGGTTGAAGTTACTCATAATTAAGTTGTGCTACTCAATAGTGATGCAAAATTCTGTAAAATGTTATAGTTGCACATCAAAATGCAGTTTCGAATCTTCATTTTGTATCATACTCAAAAAAAGGTCAAATGAATATTTGTAAAACTTTTTTTTATCATAAAAAATCATCTAATTTAGATCCTTATGAACTTGGATATAATCATCAACACGGTATTGGAGTTGAAAAGGATGAACATAAGGCATTCGATTATTATTCAAAATCGGCGGAGATGGGGAACGCTGATGGAGCATTTAATGTTGGATATTGCTATGATAAAGGAATTGGGGTTGAAAAGAATGAACATAATGCATTTATTTATTATCACAAATCAGCAGAAATGGGGAGTGCTAAAGGAATAAATAATGTTGGACGCTGTTATCGATTTGGAGAAGGAGTTAAAAAAGATGAAAATAAAGCATTTTTTTATTATCAAAAAGCTGCAGAAATGGGAATTATCACTTCAATCTGTAACCTTGGACATTGCTATAAAAATGGATTTGGAGTTAAAAAAGATTTAAAAAAAGCTTTCGAATTGTATTTACAAACTGCCAAATTGGATCATATTGATGGAATAAAGAATGTTGGATATTGTTATCGTAATGGCATTGGAACAAAGAAAGATTTAAAAGAAGCTGATCATTGGTTTCGAATGTAGGTCTTTTTTTTTTAGATATATATAAAAATACAGTAAATTCTCCATAACTGCACGCTCTTAGACCGAACTTTAACTACGTGCACTTAGAGAACAATAGAAAAAAATGCATTTGTGAAGGCAACGTATATATTTGGCCCGAATTTAATTAAGCATGCATTTAGGGAGGGTGTGCACTTATAGAGGGCGCATTTCACTGTATATAATTATATAATAAAATATTCAAATATTTAATAATCATAATTATAGGGAGAGGAATAAATTTCAAGGTATTTTGTTTCGAATTTGATTATTTTGTAAATTTTCCCAATTATTGATTTAATAATAATAAATAGAAATAAAGAAATTTTCGTATTTTTATATTGATGAAAACGTGAAAAGAATATTAGATGACGAGAGGTATAAATTATTATGGATTCCGTATAATAAATTTGAGAATATTAAAGAGATTGGAGAAGGTGGATTTGCAACTGTTTATCATGCTAAATGTATAATTGACTATAAAGATGTTTTTGATAAAGAGTCGTTTGCAATTAAAAAAATTCATGATCAGGATTTTTTTCGCGAGGTAAATTTATTGAGCTTTGTCTAATGTCTGAATTTGTGATTAATATTTTTTTAAGTTAAAGGCGTTTTGCGAGATCGGATATAAAAATCCATCGTTTTTAAAATGCTACGGATTATCAAGGGACAATTCAAGAAATTATGTTCTTATTTTGAAATATGCAGAAAAGGGATCTTTACGTAATAATCTTACCGAAGTATCGCAAATGAAATGGAAAGAAAAATTAAATCTATTAAGTTGCATAACATCTGATCTCGAAGCAATTCATTCGCAAGGATTAGAACATCGAGATCTTCATAGCGGAAACATTTTGCAAGATGAATTGGATAACGCATATATTACAGATTTGGGACTCCCTAGTACCAAAAAAGAAACATATGGAGTTTTGCCTTATGTAGCACCAGAGATTTTACAAGGAAAACCATACACTCAATCAGTTGACATTTATGCTTTGGGTATCATTATGACGGAAATCTCAACCGGAAGAAAGGCCTTTGATGGTTATAATTTTGATGAACTTGCAGTAAAAATTGTTAGTGGATTACGACCGGATTTTGCATCTGGTATTCCTGACTATTATATTAAATTAGCCAAGCGATGCATGGATTCAAACCCGAAGAAACGACCTAATATACGATATATTAATGCATTGATTACTACATGGATTGAAGAAATGGAAAACTCTGATGATGAAAATGAAAATGAAATAAAGATACAATTTTCAGAAGCAGATAAAACTAAACCTAACGTTGAATCATCAAAGCATCCAAATAATATGTATGTCAGTCAACGTCTCAAAATTCTTGATGACTTATAGATTACGGCATGTAAATTAGTTATTATAACCGGTCGATTAAATTTGAAAAAAAAAAATTCTGGTTTACAGCTGTTCTCATAAATTATGTGCTACTTGGTAAAAATAAGTTTGTGATTTTCGTTGGAAGGCCTAGCAGTCGGGTAATTGACAGACATCTAGGTGTCAGCAGATCGAATTCTTAAACATTTTCGAATATATGTGTGTTTAAAACTTTTACGTTAATGAATGAAAACCCAAATTGGGATTTGACAATAAGAGTTATATAATTCTCAATGTAATAAGTTTTTTATTATGTAATTAAAAACAGGTATATTTAAATCCAGATCTAACTATTCGGGCTTCAATCATCACCTTTTTTTTACTATCTCTACAATGTAATTACGACAAATATTAATAATCCAGTCAATAATTCGTTCATATTGAATTTTTTATTAACACCTACTCACATAATGTATTTATTAAGTAAGCTTATATTATTATTATTGTATCAGATTTTGAAACTGGGTCTCTATTTGAATATACAAACCATATTAAAACTTACTTATACTCTTTTATTAATAATACCGATCTTAAATTCTATTCTCTCCCCAAAAAATAAATTTCTAATAGTAACTGTTTAATTATATCGGTAATTTTATATCTATTTTTTGTTGTCACACGAGCATGGTCGAACTAAAATTTTTTGATTTGAAGTTCGTAATATTCATTCCTATTCTGACAATAAGGATAAAGAAAACATAATTTTATCATCTACCTCTAGAATATAGTTCTTTGTATAAACCTAATTTGTCTGACCGTTCAATTATTACCAATTTTACTAAAGAAACAAGTCAAGTATTACTGTATAATCATGCATATCATGACATATGTTTCAGAAAAACAGATGCAAGTGTTTGCATTACTTAGATAACATTAAGAACAATGTTAACATGCTTGTTAAATTACTTTTGAACAGTCTAAGCTAGCTTAATTTAGATAATATTGTTGAAAGTAGTTCTAATTCTACTTTTGAAAATGACAATGATATAAAAGAATCTGCAGATGGTATTTTAGCTTCTTGGGATGTTACTATATAATAGTTTTTTCAATTATAATTTTCTAAGATTAATTGCTGTAATAGTTCTTTAATTTAAATTTTATTTATTTATTTATTTATTTATTATACTGGTATTTAAAAATTTTTTTATTAGATTTTAAATGATGTTGGTTATAATTTCATATTTATTAAAATTATCAATTTATGACATAATAAATTTTCTATTTTAGTGAAAAAACCTAAATAAAAAATTTATTTATTATAATTATATTGAACAATCATTACAACGATCTAATTAATAGAAATTTATGATACCAACTAAAGGCAAATTAATATACGCGATCAAGGCTTCAATACTTATCGTTATCGTTATCGAATAAATTATTAATTGCTAATAATTACGAATCAACCAATCAAATTTTACGATTATCAAAAATGATCTACATAAAATCAGCCAATTAGACGAATTTCTGTCCATCCCGATCTTTTTTTTTAAACAATGAATTTACAAAGATTTCGTTTACGTTTCTTGAATCCCAAGCCATTATTTGACGTTAGTTACACTTTTACTTATAACACTAATGTTAAAGTTAAAATATATCCTCAACTATCTAATATTTTACAAAATAAATTCAGACAATCATTTACAAATCAATCATTTACAAATTTACTTTACAAAATACCACCACGTAATAAATTTTTAAAACCAAGAATATTATTTACAAGTCCTCAAAAAAATTCATTTCAATTAATAAATAATCAAGTAAAATCATATACATCATTAACAAACACAACATTAACAAAGCAAGAAGAAAAAAAAAAAAAAAGAGAAACAACATTTATCTATGTGGCAAAACAAGCCAAAACACAACTTTTTAAAATCATTAAATTCACTTTAACAGTGATGTCATTAATGATTTTCATATTTTATTTGGCATACCGAGGATTTCATTTATATATAGAATATTTTTTACATCCCACACCAAAAAAATTATCATCAGAAGCCAGAAATTGTTTAAGAGGTGCGTACTTTCGAGAGGAAATGGTAACTGATTCTCAAGTAGCAGAAGTATATTTAAGAAGAGCTTTAGAAATTGCTATTAATAAACAAAATTTAAGTTTAGATGAACCAGTAGTTATAGATATTTGGTTACGTATAGCTTATAATTATGTATGGACAAAAAAATTCGAAGATGCTAGTTTAGTTTATAGATCTATTTTAGAATTATTGTTACAATCAAAAAATCCCGAAAATTTCAAGAAAGCGATCGATGTATCGAAAAAATTGGCAGAGGTTTATATTACTATGAAAGAATTTGATAATGCAGAAAAATGGTTGTGTTGGTCGATTGAGATGTTACAACATGATGAATATGAAGAAAAAATGAATGAAAAAATGAATTGGGTGATTGATGAGGAACAAAACAGAAAGTTAGAAATTTCTACATCGATTCTTGAAAATTCTAAATTTATTAGTGAAGAATTGGTTAAGTGTATTGATTTGCTTGCGGGCTTATATGCACAACAAAAGAAATTTGAACTTGCTTTACCATTGTATCTAGGAATTCTTAAAACGCTACAAAACAAGTTGAAAGATCCAAATCAAGATAGGTGGAAATGTTGGGAAGCAATAACAATGGGTCATTTAGGTGAAGTGCTTTATGGTTTAGGAAAACATGATGAAGCGATGGGATGGATGCAACAAGGTTTAACTATTTCAAAAAATTACCGTGGTAACAGAGATTGTGATGAATGTTCTGGCGTTATTTTTAATAATTTGGGTTTAATTTACGAAAAAAATGATAACTTTGAGGTTGCAAAATCATTGTATAGCCAAGCTATTTCGTATGCTACTAAAGCTCAAGATTTTGTTGGACTCGATCAATTCTCTCTGAATTTAGATCGATTGATTAGTGAGGAACAACAAAATTCGGTTATTGTTGACTGATCATCCCATTTACAGATTATGAAAATGAGATGAACATTTAATTATTGTCAAAAAAACCCCCCCCCAAATAAAATAAATAAACTCTTTTACTATTATTTTTTTCTTAGTTCTTTGATCGATTTCTTATAATCGTAGTTGTCAGCATTTTTGTTAGAGGATATGTTATTATTACCCATTCATGATAAAGTATGGTTACTTTATGTTATTCGTCTCAACCCGTGAGCACTCAAATCTCTGATTAGATCAACTTATTCAAATTTGCTCGAAATTACTGCAGTTCCTGATCGACTCCGGATCTCACAAATCATGATTCGAATCGAATTATTCGAGTCACGAGATGGCGAGTCCAATCGCTACTGTATATATTGCAGATTCAGGACTTTTAATAACAGTTAACATTGGATCAAAATTAAAGTTTGATGAACTTTATAAAATTCCACTATACATTCTCTAAAGATTAAATAAGCACAGTATATTAAAGGATCATTCATTAACTGTTAATTTGCTTAAGATCACATATTTAGCAATATGCTATGTTAATTTGATGAAAAAATGTTCCAAAAACGACCAGCAACAACAGAAACTTATGATTACAGTGTGACAGAATAATGTAAGTATACTATCAGAACTATCTGACCTGATGAAAAAAACTGCAAAATATAAAAACGTTGCATATATATATTGTATGTAGGAATAGAATTTAAGTGGATTTTGAACTTTCTTAGGATTTTATGGTTAGGGATGTCGGTTTATATAAAATAAAGATTACACCAAGTTATAGAAATAATTTTATATCATGATGCTTATATATATTAAGATATCAATAGTTTATAAATATTTATCGTAAAGGGATCATGTAAAAAATTCCCATAATAATAGACTCACATGAATTAGACCCACAGGATCTAAATTAATCAAATACGGCTTTTTGTTCAAATATCTAGACTACTTACTGTAATAATACAAGTGCAAAATGTGCATGCTTTTCGAAATTTTTCTCTTAATTATATAAACTTCCAGTCACATGCCAAACATGGGATCTATTGTATTTTTAAAATTGATGAAATGTAAGAGATCTGAATCTTTTATATGGCCCTTTACGGCATTGTGTTTTATAGTAAGAAATAAATAATAGATATAATGCATTGGGAAAACCGGAATTCTCGCAATCTATGATAACTGCGCAGTAAAATTACATCACAACGGCATAATTGTAGCTGTGAAATTTTCATTTATCGTTATGACAATAATTTGTGGTATGGTTACACAAACGCGAACTAAAGAAGGTTCTTATTACACGTGG
This sequence comes from Cetraspora pellucida, assembly GCA_910591915.1. Taxonomy (NCBI): domain Eukaryota; kingdom Fungi; phylum Glomeromycota; class Glomeromycetes; order Diversisporales; family Gigasporaceae; genus Cetraspora; species Cetraspora pellucida. The sequence goes on along the minus strand of CAJVQA010006382.1, from coordinate 5,314 downwards.
CAGTGTATCGCTAAGAAACTAGTTTCGGGTCCAGAGTACGTAGCGAAAATAAACATAAGATTTTTCTCAAATGAATTATTAAAATGATATCATACAAGCCCCTTAAGAAATCGTAATACTTTTAAGAAAATTATTTGAATGGTAAAATATTCGTCTCTTTGAGTAAAGCCGTGTTTATTGTTGTAAAAATATAAGAACCCTCAGATTAATTAAATAATTCAATTCCGCTAAAAAATCTCAAAACTTCGAAGTAACTATTTAACATTCGAAGAGGGGTGAATTAAAATAGAGATGCTGTAAAATGAAAATCAACACTAAGAAATATCAAACCAGTTTATCATTAATGTATCATAAGTTATTTATGTATTTAGTCTAAATTAAACAACTATCGAAGTATTCATGTATGTCATGCAGTCTTCTTATGCTCTAAGGTTAAAAATTGGTGTTGGATAGCTTTATACTTCTGCTTTTTGTTAACAATCAAATAGATCATATTATAACGGACACTTATCCACAAAGCAGCAACACTAAAGCAGAATGTTAATATATATGTTATGCGTCATTTTTATAATTTGTCAATTATTAATCGACGCATATCATTTTCCATCGAGTGAAAGAGATTATGAGACACTGATTAATCGCGTAATAAATTAATATTGTACAATTTACCAAAAAGTTAGTTCTTTTTCTGTCATATACTTTTTTCATCGTAGTGCTTATGTACTTACAAGCTACAATTTTCAGACACCAATGAGAAATAAACAGAGCTTGAAGAATAGAGGTGCCTACGATGAGCACCAAACTACATCAAAAAATCTGTACACGAACCTTAGCAAAATACTACATGTCAAGTTCGCAATATTAAAAAATTCATTAGTTCATAATATTTAAAAACACAAATAAATATTCAAACACGTTCAATCTATGATAGAACACCCATTTCTTTTTAAGGAAATTGCTACGTACAAATTATAATTCAGCCGCTTTATACTCAAGACAATATGGATGCATTTTGTATGTTAAAGCAATTTTGGTAATGTGTTAAAGAAATTGTATTTACAATGTTTAGGTTAATTGAATTGAAACATAAAATATTCACCCATGAGAATTAAGCTTAATTTAGGCCGAAATTCGAAATTTCACCCCTGCGCATTAGTACGCGAAAATACGGTATTATTTTTTTAAAAAGATGTTTTCTTAAACGAATATCCTGTTATAAATATTATAAAATGATGCCTATATGCAAACGTCCTCTTCGATACGAGTGTTCAACTTTGTATATATGTGCATAAATTTAAATCGATGATGCAATACTTTCACAGGATGACGAAACCACCCGTAATTTATGTAATTTAGGATAACAGTGATATGCTATTTTTTTTATATTAAATAAATATAAATATAACTCGATAACAATCATCAAAGAACGTCATTTAACGTTATTTATTTATTAAGCTTCAAAGTAAAAGTAATGTGTTAAAATGATTTAGAAGAAACTGTTATGCGAGTAGAAAACCGAGTTTTTCAAATTAAAGATTTCCTTCACGATTCTCATATAATCACGCGTATATGGAGTGTACGATATATATTTCTGTACAAACAATATTGTCGTCATTATCATCATCGAATAATCAAATCGTTAGTATATTCTATTTAATCGTTAAAAGAATTACCATATGAGACAACTATAATCAAAAACTTTCCCCCTTTAATTTTATCAATTCTCAATATTACAGAAAATGATGCTATTATTATGATGCTTTTTCCTGTAAAATAATCGACCGGTTTAAAACTAGCACCTTACATGAATATGCATTCATAGGAAGACTTTCGTATAATTAGCTAATATTTTCTATTTAATTTTACATTTTATTTATACAGTTTGAAGTACTTTTTTGAATAAATAAAACTACTCAGAAATAAAATAAACAAGTGACGTAGAAAGCTTTATTAGATTTGTAGGACTCTGTTATTAAAAGATATCTAACTCCCTCTTTTGTTTAAAAAAGTTAGCACAGTAGTAATGATGAAGAAATGAAGTTACTATCATACTAACTTTTTAAACCAAATTAGGGGTCAATTTTTACGTTACTCTCGATCCTTAAATTTAATTGGTCACGCGTATGTACGTACGTATATATAGTAAATAGTACGTATCAGTTGTCGTTATAGAAGACAAATAATTCCAAAATGACCAAATTTTTCGAAAAGCTTTCGAATAATTGTCTTGAACTTCTTGATGATAAAGAGGATTTTAACGTAATTATTAATGTTGGAAAAACTCCAAATACTAAGTTAATCCAAGCACATTCCAATATTTTAAGATATAGATCTTTATATTTCCGTAATGAATTAACAAAGATTAAAAAAGATAAAAATAACATTAAAACGATTAATTTAGACCATATTGGGCTAGTAAATGAAACCTTTATTTAAATACCAAATAACATTAAACCGATTAATTTAAACCATATTGGACCAGTAAATGATACTTTTATTTAAATACCTATATACATATTACGGATAAGTTTTCGTATCTGAATTTAGAGATTTAAAATAAAGGTCCAATCTTACGAGTCCATGAATATTAGGGTTACTTTAGTTAATATATGTATGCGAACTAAATTACAAATTTTGAAATAACTTACTAAATGATAAAAGATATATTTACGGAGGTATGGTTTTTTTTGGAAAAAGGTCAAGATGCATCATTATTTTTAACTTTATCCTTATTGCTTCCGAATTTCATCTTGATAAATTAACAAAACACCTTTAAATACTGTTGATTAAAGAAAATGCACACTGGCTCCATTCAAATATTACTCTCATTTATCATAAAGTTTCCAAACGAAAAACATTAAGAATTACAAAAATGGAGAGATGATATTATAGAAGTGTATCCAGACAAAAGTTTTGAATCGGAAGATTTCATTCATTACGCGAGACGATTTACAGATGAAAGAAGGAAAATTTTGATAACATGTTATTAAATGGGGAATTGTTCAAAATGTGGATTTACCATCCAATCCTAAAGTATGGTCTCAAGAAAACTTTCTAACATTAAAGACTAGTATACATAATTGTTTAACTTTTATTCGTTATTTCCAAATTTCAAATGACGATTTTATTGATAAAGTAAACCATATAAAGATATTCTTGAAAAAAATCTTTGGAAAGATATGACCCAAAAAATAGATCAGCATTATCAACAGTTCCTCACCTTGAAGTGTATTCAGTAAGAAATAATCCATAGAAGTTTAAACTGCTTCTTCGTGGAACAAGAGATGGTTTTACAGCACAATCATTTTGGAATTTATGTGACAAGCAAACAAATACTGTTGTGGTAATGAAGGTTAAAGGTACTAATGAAATTTTGGTGGATATAATCCAATGCAATGGGATAAATCAGTTAATGGTCATATAAATTGCAATGATACTTTATTTTTTTCATCAACAAATGGTACTATTCAAACTTTCATCCTAAGTCGTGTAAAAGATTCACAATATGCAATATATTGTCATTCTATAATGGACCAAATTTTGGCCGTGGTTTTGATATTATAATGGGAATTAATTTTGATCAAACTAGTTGTTATGCTTATCATCGTTCATATGAAAAAGCAATTAAAAACCAAAGTGATCTGTCTCACTTTTGTGTAGAGGAATATCAAATATTCAAAGTTTACAACAGACCACCTAATAAATAATTTATTCAATATGTTTAGTAAACCTTGTTGCGACTTATAATAGTATTATCGAGACATATAGGGAGTAGTTTTGAAACTGGCAATTAAACAATGATTTTATTTTATGGAGTGTATAATAGTATATATTTTTTATGAGCAACTATTTACGTTGAAATTTGCATTTATTGAGATATGTAAACTTGGGATTAAGTATTTCGTGTGTGTAAGTAATGATTGCATTTAAGAGTTAGCTTTATTATAAATATTATAAATGAATAATGTTATATAGTTAACCATTTTTGTTCCATTATTTCTGAACGACACTAAGGCTATTATTACTATTATCAGTAAACAATACACTTTTTATATGACTTGTGTTGATAAATAATATATTAGTTATGTCTTAAATTTACTGTGTTCTATTTTAAAATTTTTATCCCAGGTTTATTTAAATGCATGCCAATATCAGTGTTGTTGTTGACGAATTAGTTACTTATAATTATTTCTTCCAAACTTAATAATTAATGAGCTTCAAATAATCGAAACGAGTAAACTATAATCTATTCTATAATCTATTCAGATTGGATCATAGAAGTAGGCTTATTTGCATCACTACTTACAGCTCAATTGCGTTTTATTTATAAACTGATTTTTTTAAATAGGACGTAATTTGTCCTAAGTCTGCATCTATAGATCGGGCTTAAGAAATCAAGTCAGTTCTTTCAATATATGTTTCTTTCAATAATGCCTGCTTGCACAATATTTTGAGTCGAGTTTCTTCATTATTTTGAAATCTTGAATTTCAATAAATTTACATAAGAAATAATATAAAAGACAATATATCAGGATCAGATACACGATATTTCATAATTTCTATAGACGTCGTTCAAAAAAGCAATTCCGAAGTAACGTCCATGTGCGTCATTTCATAAAATGATTAAAAATAATGCCTGATACAAATAAATAGAATACATTAAATCCTCGAATTTCATGAACGTTTTCTTTTGCAGCTGATGATTTATTGCTTTTAATCAGATTCTATTTTAATATGCGAAGTTAAAATTATTTAGAAATAATTTTTGACAATACCAAGTTTTGAATTGAAAGCTTTAAGGAAGCTAACACATAAAACCCCTAGAAAATTATCCCTAGAGTTAGTTATTTGGCAATTAAGTTTTAATGTAGTCTTCATTAAATAGTGCATATTTTATGTACTTCTTAGATATATTTTATGCACCACTTGTATATTATGCATGTTTATATATAATGATACAAGGGTGGTGCATAAAGTATATATAAGGGTAACATTTAAATAATAATGATTACAATATTAAAGATTAGTAAAATTATATTAATTTTGTTTGTCATGAAGCAAATTTCGTTCTTGATTATGATTATTATTATAACAGGAACTGAAAGTACATTTTACAATTCATAAACATAAATAAGCAAATCAATGTATGTGTTGTAAGTGTGGATGGGGTTTGGAATTACTTAATAAAATTATAATTTTAGAATAAAATTTGTTTTATCCTTAAAATTCAAAATTTGTTCCTACTTAAAACATATATATTGCACAGAATGTATATTTTAACTCGCTAAAACTGCAAAACCTTTTTGCGAGAAAA
>CAJVQA010006381.1:0-14964 GCA_910591915.1 Cetraspora pellucida | reverse complement strand
AAAAAAAAAAAAAAAAAAAAAAAAAAAAAAAAAAAAAAAATAAAAAAAAAAAAAAAAAAAAAAAAAAAAAAAAAAAATAAAAAAAAAAAAATAATAATAATAAAAAATAAATAAATAAATAAAATAAAATAAAACTAAAAATTAAAACTAAAATAAAAAAAATATAAAAAAAACAAAAAAATAATCAAATTTAAAAAAATCTAAAAAATAAAAAAAAAACAAAAATCAGATTTACTTAAACCAAATTCAAATTCAAATAAATTAAAATTAGAGTTTATTGATGATCATTCAAACCAAACTTTTCAAAAAGCTAAACTACAGAAAAACAATATAGTTAATATATTAAACTTTATAAAAACTTTTTTAGAGTACTGTACACACATAGTTGAATATTGAAATAAAATTGAAAAAGAAATTGCAGCTTTGTAATAACAGTTTAAATGCACTTTAAGACTATAGAAGAAGTAGTTGGTAAAAGCCAAAGTTTTTTATAAAGTAAATAACAAAGTTGAATATATTAGTTCTATACAACTGTAAAACCTACAAGAAAACCTATAAAGGTCAAGAACTCACAAAAGCTACAAAGTTGGTTCACCTCTTGCTTTTACTTTACTTTGAGAAAATTTTGTAAAAGTGAGTGATTTAGCTTACCACCTTCTAAAAATTGATATGTAAAACTACTAAAGCAGTTAGCAGTATTTACTTTCTAAACAGATTTGTTGATGATATAGATCAAAACAAGACAGTAATACAAACATGACTATACACATGCTTTGAAATACTAAAAAACCTGAAAATACTGTCTCTGAACTAACTAGTACTCTATACTAACCCTCTATGATCAAGTCAAAGATTTTTTCTTTTTTATATAGTTTTTTGTTAAATAATCTAAGTAAATAAAAAAATAGTAGAGTTATTTTTATTTAGTATAGTTTATAATTTTTAAAGGCCTGACATAGGCATACAATTGTGACTGTCTGATATTTGTAAATTGCAAGTTTCACACATTTTTTTTTTATTTATTCCCTTTCCTTTTTTATTTCTTGATTTGTATCTTTTATCATTTACTCCTATACCTCTGTTTTGTTTTTTATATAAAAAAAATTTTTTTTTGTTTTTTGCTTCTTTACAAAAAGATGTTATCAGATTGGTGATGTTTTATTGTATAGCAGCAGTCAGATAAGCAGTCTATCTCTAACTAAAATAGTGTAGCAGGTCATACTTAGGTACTATTTGGATGGTCAGATAATGCTAGACTTATATATCAGAAAAATTCTATATAATTTGTATAGTTTCAAGAATTCTAATAAAGTACTAGCATGACTGCTAAAGTTAAAAAATAATAATAATAATAATAATAATAATAATAATAAAATAATAATAATAACTAATGATAATAAAATAATAATAAAAAAAAACTCTTTTCTGTAGATCTCTCAACCAAAGTTTTCAGGAAGCAAAACTAAGAAAAACACAACTAGACTAAAAAACAAGACTTGGAATACTAACAAAAAAGACAGAACAGCAAAAATTGCATATAATTTAATAAGAAACATAGAAAAGAAATCTTAAAAATAGTAGAAAACAGCATATATGGAATTCTTTTGACAAAAAATAAAAAATTGTTTGGAAAAATTAGAAAATTGTCAGAACCCTGTAATATAGATTCCTCAAGTTATATAAGAAGTTACAATAGGACAAGCAAATAAACAAACAAACATATACATCAAACTAGTTTAATTTAGATACAACATGTAACATTAAAGCATATAGAAAATAATTATGCAATATAAACAGTAGTTTGTCAGAAGAATACAGAGGAAGCCTCAATGCAATCTTTACAAGAAGGGCATATGAGGTGATGAATAGTGTACATAATAAAATCTTCTTCAATAAAGCAAGCAGAACATATGCAATACCCAGTAGAGAAGATAATATTGTAGCAGCACTCACAAGACAAGACCCAAATAAAGTAGCACTTTTGCAAATAACAAAAGAAATACTAAAAAAAGCAGAAAAAGTGCAATCTGAGAAAAAGCTAGACTTTGTAGAATAATACTAAGATAGAAAAGGTACAGAAAAGAAAGAAAAACAACAACAAACAATTGAGATAAAGGAAAGGCAAGAAGAGCTGAAAATAGAAACAAAAAAAAAGAAAGAAAAGGACAAAGATGTCTACAAAAGTTCATAAGCAAATATTGAAATCGCAGAAAATAAAGTAAGTATAAAGGTAAGACAAACAAATAATAACTAAGTAGAAGCTGAATTATCTATTAATGAAGAAGATGATGAAAAACAAAAAAAGAGAACAAGAACAGGAAGACATAGAAATGAATAGAAAAGAATCAAGAAAGGAATTAACAACAGAAGAAAAAGAAAGGAAAAAAAGAAGAAAACAAAAAATCAAAAAAGAAATTAATGTAGTAAAAGTACTACTTGAAGAAAGCATATGAGCACCAAGCAAAAGAGGCTGCAATCAAAACAACAGCCTACTTGCAAACATACCAGCACATAATGTACTTAAAAGAACCAAAGAAGAACATATGAACTTTATCAGATAGTTACTAAAAAACAATGAACATATCAAAAATATTAAAGAAGTCTTTAAAAAAGAAAATCTATAAATAGAGATAGACTTCGATTGTGAGTATGACAGAAGTGAGGCAATACAAAAAATCAACAAAAAAGAAAGTAATTAGTACAGAATGATCGCAGAAGAAGAAAGAATAGACAAGAAAGAAAAGGAGAAAACATATATTAAAGAATATTAGAAAAAAAAAAACAACATATCAAAACTTAAGGAAAAGAAATATGAGTGGCAAGAAGGAAAAAAAGAATTGACAAAAGATTAAATAGATACTGAGGAAGAGAAGACACAAAAATACAAATATATAACAATCTAAGATCTGCCAGTAGATATAAACAAGAAAGAGATTGAGTATATGTGCAGAAGGTTCAAAAAAGCACATAATAAGAATCAAGAGATTCAAATACAAAACTCTCACAATAGTCTAAATAGAAGAATCAGAAGAAGAAGGCATACCATAGTCCATACCAATTAACAGTAACAAACTGGTAAGAGTAACAAAAGATGAAGAAAATTATAAAGCAAGAGAAAGGCAAAGTCTATATACAGCAAAAATAACAGAGCTGCCAAGCAATGCTTTAGAAGTATTACTATTATACTGCCTAAGAAGCAAAGGTGCAAAATCAGTGTACATCCTGCTAAACAGAAATGGAAATCAAAGAAGAACAGCAATAATTACATTTGGATCAGAAAAAGAAATGAAGGCAGCCTAGCTAAAACCAATCAGATATAACAATTTTTAAGTATCTTGGCTAAATGAAAGAAGAAAAGAAATAAAGAAAGAAAAAAGTGTTAGAAAAAGAAGAGAAAGAAGCTAGAAAAGAACTAACCAAAGTCAGAACAAAAGATATGCAGAAACTAGAAATGGTTCTTAAATACAAGATGCAGAAGAGTGGTTAGAAGACAGAAACACTACTGACAAGAGAAGCTGGAACAAAAAAACAGATTCCAAACAGAAGATACATTGAAATGGAAAGTGATCCTTAGTTACAGAATATAGAAGAATGGTTAGTAGTCAAAAACATGAATGCAAAAATAAATGATAAAAATATAGTCAAAAAAAAAATGAGACTAAACATACAAGTATATGTAGAAACAAGACAGATGGAGGAAGTCTTAGATCAAATCCTGGATAGACTAAATCAACTAAAGAACACTTAGCTAGGTATAAAAGAAGGCTTGGCAAACCACTCTTGAGGGCACCTTAGTTGATCTTATAAATATAGATAAGGAGATTGAAGATTTTCTGCATAGTAAGAGAAGAACTTTTGAAGAAAGAAACAAAGAAAAATCTTCTAATCCAAAAGAAGAAAAAAAAAGAAAAGAAAAAGGAAAAGCAGAAAATGCAGAAATAAAATACAAGCAGTTAAAAGGAAAATAGAAAAACAGAAAGAAATAAATAAAAATTGCATGTTATAACATCAATGGACTTAAGACCAGAGATTAGAAACTAGAAAACCTGCTAGGCTGAGCAAAAGAAAAAAAAATAGCATTTTTAGAAATAACAAAAATGAATATTATAGAAAAAGAAGAAAAAATCTTAATATAATAACCTTAATACAAAATTTAAAGGTTACTGTGCTAGTGCAGTAATGAACAAGAAGAAAGAATCAGGTATTGGAATCCTAATAAATGAAACTTGGAAAAAACATGTTGGAGCAGTTAAAAAACATAGTGAATATATAATAGAAGTAAAGCTATATTTCAAACAACTAGTACTAATAGTAATAGAGATATATATTTTACTAAATGACAAAGCAATCAGTAAAAAAATTCAACAAAAAATTGTAGAAATAGTAACAAACAAGAAAAAGCATACAGAAATAGTCATACTTGGAGACTTCAATTATACAGTGAACAATATATTAGACAAACTATATCTGCAAACAACAGATTATAAGAAACTACCAATCTTTAATTAGCTTAAGAGACAAGATTTTACAAACTCTTTTAGAAAATTGCATCTAATAGAAAGAACATACATATGGTCAAGCCAAGAAGCAGCAACAAGAATTGACTATATCTGGTTATCAGAAACAATTGCAGCTGATCTTTAGGAAGCTAGCATAGATAAAGCAGATAGTATAATAGACAGTAACCACAAGATAGTAACAACAGTTATATGGTTAGAGTATATAATTGTGAGCCAGAGCTGTACTTAAATGAAACATAAAGACCAGATAAGAACAATATACCTGTATGAGAAAGCAAAGCAAGAAGACTAGAAAAAATATGCTAAAGAGCTCCAAGCACAATTAGAATAAAAAAAAGCATTAAAGCAATTAGAAGAAGATAGAAGAAGCAGTTTGTATAATACAGATATGCTAGATCGGATATAAAATACAATAGAAGAAGCTATAATAGAAGTAGCAAATAAAAAATTTTAAAAAAAAGATATTCAACACAAAAGCAAACAGAAGATGTCATCAAAAGAAACCACAACAGCATAGACATATAATTAAACTACAACAAATAATCAAAAAAGCAAAAAGAAGAAGAAACCAAGAGACAGAAAAGAAAGAAAAGGAAGAGATAAACAAGAAACTTATAGACATCAGTAAAGAAATAGAAGTAGTATTATCAAAGCTATACAAACAATGGTCAGAAGCTTGGATAGATGATATAAAAGGCTAGCAAAGAATTTTGAAAGACAAAAAAAGAAGAGTAGAAATGGGCCCAAAGAAAACAGATAGAAGAAAATATAAATAGAAGATGTGAAATGATAAAAACTGATCAAGGATGAATGATTACTAGTCTTTTGAACAAACTATACAAAAAGATAGTTTTGGACAGATTTATAACTCAAAGTGAAAATGAAACTAGTTTAATAACAAAACCTAAAGCTGTTCTAGAAGGTTTGGCAAAACACTTTGAAAATCAATTCAGAAAAAGAAGAACAAGCTAGAAGAGATGCCTAAGGAGTAGATAAAAGTGTACAACCCAAAAGAGTGGATCAGAAAGTCTTGATATGAAAAGTTGGAAAAAAAGATAAAAGAAGATAAATAGGAAAACACATTAAGAGAACTCAAAGCCAATACAGCACCAGAAATCTCAGAAATAAGTTACATTCTAATAAAACAAGCAGAAGAGAAATTATAGAAGATCTTCAGAGCTCTTACAAATTTGGTTTTAAAAACAGAAGAAATACCAAAAAAGTAAAAAATAGCACAAGTTTATTAATCCCAAAAGATGTAGACTGGAAATATAATCTAAACAATATTAGACCAATAGCACTAATTGAAACCTTTAGAAAGCTAGTTACAAAGATGATAACAAGAAAACTATTCAAGATATTTACAAAAAGAGAAATACTCAAAGGACCAAACTATGCAAACTTGTCTAACAACTTAACAGAGCAACCAATACATATGTTAAATATAATAATAAAAGAAGTATAAGAGAAAAACAAAAAAATATGAATCTATTACAAAACATGAAAAAGGCATTTGATTCAGTCCTATTAGAAAGCTTGAAGTGGGCTCTCAAAAAAGTTAAAATACCACAAAGAACAATTAAATATATTATCAATTTCTTCTGTCAATATCAACTTAAGGTAATTACAGCTTATGGTCTAACAGAAAAAATAATAGCAGAAGATGATATAGATCAAGAAGAGATGATTTCTTCTCTTATATGGCAGCTTTTTTATGATCCACTGTTGGAGAGGATTCAAGAAGATAAATTATTAGGCTATACAGTAGAGCAAGAAGCACTAAAAAATACAGACATTAATTGTAACATAAAACATATACAAGCAGTGATCAGCTATGCAGATGATACTATATGGATCACAAAAAGCAAAGACCAACTGCTAAGAGTTCTTGAAATTGCAGAAGAGTTCTTCAAAGCAAATGATATTAAAATAAATGAAGCAAAGTCAAAGCTCATAGTAATGAATTCTAGATTAAGAAAAGAAAATAGAGAAATCATATTTGAACAAAGTAAAATAACAAAAAAACTAAAAAACAAAATTGTAAAATCATTAAAGATTTGGCTAAACAGCAGAATGGAAGAGTTATTAGTCTGCAAAAAAGCAAAAAGAATAGTTAGCCAAACAGTTAAAGATCCTAGATATAAAAAAATAACAATAAGTCAAATCATGTATATAAACAATACAGTAATAATCTTAAAATTAGAATACCTTTTGCAGTTAACAAGATGTTAGAAAAAATGATTAACAAAATCCATTAACTGATAATATGTTTGGCAAAACATATATGCAATATGATGAAAACTACAAATAACTGCATAATTGAGCACAAAGATCTAGGGAACTGTAGATTATTAAGTCAAGAAATAGCAAGAAAGCAAATAAGCAGTTTATTTGCAAGACTTAATAGAAGAGACACTTTAGGTAATCTAACAAAGCTTAGGATAGCTTAAGGGTGTCAAAAAGCAGGCTTAATAAAAGACACTTGGGACTCAAAAAGAAGATTAGAAGAAATGAAATATTGGAAACACAATCTAGCCTGTTAAACAATAGTTAAAGCAAGAGAAATAAGAATAAATATTAGAACAGAAAATTATCTGTGAAAAGTACATGGTTACAAAATGTGTATAAAAGACTTAGTTAGGACTAAATCATAGACAGCAAGTAGTAGCACAATAAATAAATAGAGTTTAATATATTTGAACCAACTTGTGAACATAAAAGAAGAGAACTTAATTACATAGAGACAGCTTAAAAGTCTTTTAGAACTGTCATGTAAAGGAAAAAAAGCAAAATGGTTTAGTAAAATATAAGAAGAGATGTTAGTGATACAGACAAGTAAAAAAATATACAATCAATACAAGATTAGAGACTACAATACACAGGCACTAATGATTAATTAGACTAAGATATCTGAAGACAAAAGGAAGAAAGAGTAGATTGTACATAGACCAAAGCATGACTAGCAACTTAGTAAGATATTAAAGAAGAAAAAGAAAAAGATCCTAACCAAGCATTGGCTATTACATAAAGTAGAAGGCAAGATATATACTGAGATAAGTAAATACAAAGGGTGTGAAAACAGAACAGAACAAATAACAGATAATTGTAAAAACTAGATAAGATAAAATAATAATTTAAAGGCAGTTCCAGAAACATTAGTAGAGAAAGGCAGTAACAAGATTAATGCAACACTAGAACAAATGCTAAAAAATAGAACAGTAAAAGAATGGAGAAAAGAAGAAAGTAGTCTAATCAAGCTAAAACAAGTAGAAGATTTAGAGACAGAATTAATCAAGAAACAAAAATTTAAAAATAAAGTTACAGATTATATATTAGAAGTCCTAATGAGAAACAAAAGAAGAAACAAAAACAAATATACTCTTTATACAAATGAAGCACTATATAAAGAGAAAGGAAAAAGTAGTATAGAAAAAATGAGCATTAGTTGGGTGCAAGTTAGCAACAGAAAAAACTGGCCAGAGGAAGAAAGGATACTGGGACTTGAAGATTGGCCCTTAGCAATAATAGCAGAATTAGCAGCAATATGTTTAGCAATTCTAACTATACCAGAGGGGAAGTATATAAAAGTGCATACAGATAGTCTAACAGTATTAAGATACATTAACAGAGCAATTTAAATAATTGGAGATGACAAAGTCTTAAAAAAGAAAAATACAATATAGATAATAAATATTGTAGGTCTACTTAAAAACAAAACAATAGAATAGAACTAGTTAAAGTTAAAAGTTACAGTAACAATAAGTAGAATGACAAAACAGATTTACTTGCAAAAAAAGAAGCAATATGTGAAAGAACAATATTTGTAAAGAAGATCAAGTATAATAAAATAGAGTACCACTTAGAATAGGAAAACAAGAAAGTTAATATACAAACAAGACTTCTTTGCAAAATAGTTACAAATACCAAAATTGAAGCTAGTTAGAGAAAAACAAACCCAATTCAAGCACTAGAGCCAGAAACTGAGAACACTCAATACAACTAGTCAAGCTTTTGAAAAGAGATAAATAAAACAAAGAGTATATATTGTACAACAAGGAAACTTAGTACAAGAAGAGCAACAGTAATTAAATGCATAATGGACAGCCTACTAATACTAGAAAAATTGAATAGAAGAAGATCAGAAATATATACAACAATAAACTACCAAGTATGCCAAAAAGGTGAAAAAGAAACTCAAGCATATCTGGCAAGCTGCAGTGAACAAAAAAGCTTGTAAAAGAGGATCCAAAAGGTGGCAATGGTAGCAGCTTAGAACAGTCTTAAAGAAAATGAAAGAGTTAGAATCCTATCTCTAGTACTATACAAGGCACTTTTTAAAAAAACAGAAGCAGAGAAAATTACTAATAGAATAGCTTTAATAAAAAGACTAACAATGAATAAGATTGGGAAAAGGATCAGTCAGATTCTAGATAAACAGGCAGTACAAAAATGCATAAATATAGTAACAAAAACAGTGTAGAATATATTCTATGACTAAGTATAAAGAGCTTGATGTAGAAAAGTACAAAAATGAGAAAAGAAAATTAATATAACAAGCAAAATAAAAAAAGGTGCTTAAGCTAAAAAAAGATCAGAGAAAAAAACAAAAAAGAATAAGATGGCAAAAGAAGAAGAAAAAAAAAAAAAAGTAGAAAAAATAAACCAAATGAAGGAAGAAGCATGAAAGACAATTGACATGTTTGTTATGAAAGGGAAAAGACCTTTCTGGTATAGCTTTAAGTAGTTAGATGAGCAGTCTATCTCTAACGAGATAGTATGGCAGGTTGCACTTAGGTACCAATAGGGTGGCCAAGTGATGCTAGACTTGAGTATTGGAAAATTTTATATAATTATAAATGTAAATAGTTTCAAAAATCTTAATAAATACTAGTATAACTGCTTAAAGTTAAAAAAAAAAATAATAATAAAATAATAATAATTTATTTTATAACATTTTTATTCTTTTTAAAAATTTATTCTGTAAATTCTATGTTCTAATTGATTTAAGAAGTTTGATATACTCATCATTTAGCAACTTGATAATATGTGTTGTAGTCACATACTTCAACTGTAAGATTATTTTTCTTAGTTATAATTTGAGAACTTTATATATTCTAAGAGCATTTTTCCAAGTATTTTTTGCTTTTTTTGTTACTTAAGCATTCTGAATAAGGTCTTTAATCTCTGAAGGATTATTGGACTTAGAGATTATTTGTCTCAAGTAGTAGTAAGCTTTAATTTTTTTGTTAAAGTTATGCTAAGTATGTTCAGAATTGAATAAGAACTTTAAGATTCGATTTACTTGTTCTTTTTATGTTCTTTCAAAAAAAGTGTTGGTTATACTTCGAGTTGTTGGCACTAATGTCTGTTTTAAATTAGTTATTATTTGAGTTAGATAGTTAGTATTATTACTTTTCAACTCAGTAGTTATTTCATTAAATAGAGTTTTAATTAGAGAAGATTATATTTCTTCTAATTGTAGAAATTCATTAATATTGAATTCTACAAAGGCTTCTATTATAGGGTTTAAGTCAATAACTTTTTCTGATTCTTTATCACTTCAAAGAATAATATTTTAAAGTGATATATCTAAATAATTTTGAAATGCAAAGTCCTGTTTTCAGATTTGAAAAAAGTTGTTTAAAGCAATTATTGTTTCTGGTTGTAGTTTTAAAAATGTATTTTTAGAAAAATTTGTATAATTTGAAGGTATTTATATAAATTTTCAAGTATCACAATTTTTAAATAATTTGTAACATTGAAAAATTTGTGTACTATTATTGTCTTTTGCTCTAGTTTTGGAAATTTCTTCCAGAAATTCTAATTATTTAATAAGAACAAAAGGTTTTCATGTTTGTTTTTCATAATATTTAGCAAGACAATTACTATTATAATAATTTTGCAATGTGTTTTTTTTGTTATTACAAAGTTTATAGGCACTATTGTTTAATTTTTCTTGAATAATAAAAGGTTCAGTTCTTTTATCTTTGAATTTAGCTAATTGAAAATGTTTTATGTTTTTTCTAATTATCTATACTTTGTCACCTATTTTGAATATTTCATGCCAAATTTTAGTATTAAAGTATTTCTTTTGTTTCTGTTGCAATTCATTAAATTTTTCTTTTATATTGTTCTGCAATTCAGATAGCTTGTTGATAAGCTCAAATGCTTAGTGCAATATGCTATCTTGTAAGTTATATTTTGTTTTTTTATAAAGTTCAACAGATAGTAAAGCTTTAATTGAGAGAACAGCTTGTCATCTGTATACAAGCTAAAAGAGAGTATATCTAGTTGTAGTATGCTTTTTTGTTTAATAAGCAAGCAGTACAGCAGGTATATATAAGTTACAGTTATTATCTTATTTTACTTTAGCGAGTAATTCATATAAAGTTCAGTTAAGACATTTAACTATTCCATTTGTTTGTAAATAGTATAATAAAGAGAACTTATATTTAATAAGAAACTTTTCACATAGAATACAAACAGTTTCGCTAATGAAATTTCTTTCTTAATCAGATAGAATAATCTTTGGTGTTTCATGATAACAAGTAATTTCTTCAAAAATAAACTGAGCTAAGATATTTGCTCTAGCATTAGATACAGCATAGGCTTCTGACCATCTTGTTAAGTAGTTAGTAATAACAATAATATATTGATTATTTTGTTTAGTAATTAGTAGAGATTCTACTAAGTCAATTCTAATTTATTCAAAAACCTGTTCTATTTAAATAGAATAAAGAGGTTCAGTTCATTTGCCTTTTAGTCTTTTTTGATATTCTTTATATATTCTAACATATTCTTATACATCTTGATATATTTGGTCCTAATAATATTATTCAGCTATTTTATAGTACATAGTATTTGTTCCTAAGTATCCTGCAGTAGGATGTTTATGCATCATATATAAAACAGGTTTTACTTTATTTTATTTAATAACATGAAGCAAGTACTGAGAGTTCTTTTTGTTTTTCTTGTATAATAGTTCTTTCTTAGTAATAAAATGTTTAGCATGATGTTGTAATTGTTTAATCTGTTTCTGTAATAGAAAGTTAGATAACTTGTCTAATTTTATATAATTATATAAATTATAATAGAGGTCCAAATTCATGAAGAAAAATTTTGGTATGAGGTCTGTGTCTGGAGTTGAGATAGAGCATCTACATTAGAGTGAACTCTTCCTAGTTTATAGATAATTTCAAAGTTATAGGACTGGAGTTTTAAAATCTATCTTCTTAAGCATCTTTTAGATTCAGCTAATTGTAACTACTTAAGAGCAGAGTAATTAGTAATTAGGATAAATTTGACAGTTTCAAGATATTTATGAAAATATTCAATAGTTCATACAACTGTAGCACATTCAAGTTCAGTAAACTATAATTAACTTTTTTTTTGGTTAAACTTTTACTTGCATAGGCTACAAGATGTTTCTTTTTGTTTCTATCTAATTGACTAAGAGTAGCTTTAAATTTATGATAAGAGACATTAGTAGCTAAGATAAATAGTTTATTAAAGTCAGAATACTTTAATATAGAGGCTGTGGTAAGTTTTTGTTTTAATTTTTTAAAAGCTTCTTGTTGTAGTTCATTTCATATATACAGAGTTTCTTTATATAGTAGCTAGTTTAAAAGCTATACTACTTTAGAAAACTTATAAATAAACTGTCAATAGTAACCTATTAGTCCTAAGAATAAACATAGTTGGATTACATTATTAGATGGTTGAATCTTCTAGATAGCTTCTATCTTTTGAGAGTTAGGTGCTATTTCAATAAAAGTAACTATATGTTCTAAGAATAAATTTTGCATTCAAAAATTACATTTTTCTAACTTTAATCATAAACTGGCTTTTCTGATTCTAATAAAAGTTTGTCATAAATGTTCTAAATATTCATTAAAGGTCTTAGAGTATACTATAGTATCATCAAGGTAGACTACTACAAATTTCTATGCAATATCTTGATATACTCTATTTATTAATTGTTGAAAAATTGCAGATGCATTGTATAGTCCAAAGGGCATTACATTAAACTCATAAATATATATCAAGTTACAAAAGCAGTCTTTTTTCTATTTGTAAAGTGTATAGCAACTTGCCAATATCTATTTGTGAGATCAAGTATAAAGAACTACTTGGATTCTTTTAAAATATTAAGCATTTCATCGATGTGAAGTAAAGAATAGACATCTTTCTTAGTAATACTGTTAAGTTTATGATAGTTAACACAAAATCATAATTTGTTATTTTTCTTTCAAACTAATACAACTGATAAGATTCAGAAGCTAGAGGAGGGTCATATAAGTCTACTATTAAGCATTTATTGAATTTCTTCTTTAATAAATGCTTGTTTTATAGAAGAAGAAGAATAAGGTTAAGATCAAATAAGAGGTTCTTCTTCTGTATAAATTTAATAAGTTACAAAATCAGTATATCCTAATTCTGTTGTATCTTATGCAAAAAGATTTGAGAACTTTATTAGCAGCTGACTAAATTGTTTTTCTTGTTTAGCATCTAAAGATCCAATATTCAATTTAGATGCTTTTGGACTTATACTATATTCTTTATAAGAGATTATAGTGTCTATTGTAAAAACTTGATGCATAATGTCTGATTTAACAGGTAGTTTTTCATCTTGTCTAAAATGATCTAAAAATTTAGCTTTTCCCATTCTTGAGTAAGAAAAGTATATTGTTATTGAGTGATCTGAGCATTCTGTTAAAATACTTATAGAAGGATTTGAATGAATTTTTCTAACTTTTTTACTTTCTGTTGAAGCTGTAAAATAAGTTAGTATAAAGTGTGATGACCTAGTGAAGTGGTCAAGTTGTTAACCTTTCAAGTAGTAGATTGAATATTCAAATCCTATTAACAGTGAAAATTTGAATAATCACCTATATAATATTCATATTATAGCAACTGTTACTAATGATTAGATTAGAATACCTGTAATAGTGGTTACATCAGCATGACTGGCAGGTCATAGGGCATTAGTATAAGTATGGCATTATACAAAGAAATGCAAAATGACAAATTGGGTAATACAAATACTAGATAAGTTCTTGTAATCATTTCTTGCAAAGATCAACAGAAGCACTAAACTGTCAACAAAGGTTAATGATAGCAAGCTGATAATCAAATTTTGGATGGCTAATGTCAAAAGACTCAGCTAAGATTTGTTGAAGAAGTTGCTCTTCTTTATCATTAAAGACAGCTTGTTCAGTTCATATAATAAGGTCCATTTCTTTATTTGTCTATAGTCAATTGATCTGTTTATTTACTTGAAGTTTCAAGGTTTCAGTAATAGTAAGGTTTGTTTCTTGCAAATAGATTTTAGCAAAATGAAAAATACAGGTCTGATTCATTTCATACTAAGATTCAGCACTTCTGATTGACTCAGTATAGTGTCTAATTTAGGTCTACAAGTTATAATTAGAGTTATAAAAAACATCTGTACTGGCTTTGTAAACATATAAATATTCAAGTTTACAAAACTATAGTTTTTTTGTAATACTTTCTAAATTATGCATTCTGTTTCTGAGTTTAACATATTTGCATAATTTGCATTTAATTAAGATTTTATATTTATTACATTGGATGTAATACTACTAGCTTCTAAGGTTATCCTGATTAAAAATTTGATAGAAGTTAGTATAGCAACTTTTACAAACAAGAACTTTATTTAATTCTTGTAGAGTTTTTGATCTTTAAGAGTTCTTGCAATGGCAGCAATGATGGATGCAAAAATTGCTATAGTAGTATTGTCTTTGGGCTTCAACTTCATTAGAGTTGTATTCACATTGGTAGGTTTGATTCTGGCACTTAAAAGAAGCTAAAAGACAATATGTTCTATTGAGTTATATTTATAACAAATATTTTCTAAACATTGTCAATAGAGGTGTTCAAAGCTTTGGCAGTTTTTGCAAGTTTCTTTTTGAGGAGCTTGTAATTGACAATGGATAGCAATATGTCTTTTACAATAATATTAATTATAAGTATTTTAAAGGCAGTTAGCAAAGAGGTGGTCAGAAGATTTACAGTTGCCACATATATAAGATAAGGCAGCTTGGGTTTAATATTAAGGTTGGTAAATAGTCCATCCTTTATTGTCTGTTTCTGAGGTAAGTTGAGCAGTATATATTTTATGAGAAGTAAGAAATTCTTACTCATAGAGATTGAGCTCTTTTGGGTCTGTTACTGTTGATTGGGCAAGTAAGGCATAGTTATTTTTATAAGTTGTTAGTACTAAAATCTTTTTGTTATTCCACTTGAACAAATAACAACCATTCTTTTAGTTATAACTGGCACCAACTTTTTTGAACCAGTCATTATCAAAAAGAAAAGAATAAGAAGTAGTAGGAACAACTTTAACAGTAATTTTTTTTTTTTTTTTTGAACTTTGGTGACAATGCCAGTTGGTTTTTATTAGCCTTAATTTGATATAGTACAA
>CAJVQA010006380.1:0-14966 GCA_910591915.1 Cetraspora pellucida | reverse complement strand
ATATAGTATATTAATATATACAACTAAAATTACTAATAAAGATATGAGCAAGGCCTCACCTTAATACCAAAAAAAAATAAAACTCCAGTATCTATTATCGCAATGTTTTCTTCATCATCTTTTACTAACTACTACTTAGGACTGACAGGACTCTCCCAACTTCCAATCCAGATAGTCCAGTATAGTATATTTATGTATTCTTTTTCTTCAGTGATTCTGGTGGTCTGGTTGGTTATATGCTTCTCTATATATCTTAATATCCAGTTTATCTGCCTACTCTTTGAGGGTGTTTTATGAGCTTTCATCAGTCTGACCATATTATCAAAAGTTCATGCTACCTTTTTATTCAGAAATTTCCAAGTAGGCTTCTGACTCTTTGGTTCCTTAGTTTACTGTGCCCAGAGGTCTTATTGTAAGTTTGCACCAAAGTCTTATATGACATTAGTTATTAACATTTCTCTATATATATGTAATGTTACACTTAACATAGATGCTCCAAGCTCTTATTCGAAATAATGTAACTTAAGGTTACAGATATACAAATCCAACTAATCATCAAGAGACAGTTTGTCATAATACAAATTAATTTCCAAATTTCATCATAGGTGGGATTTGAACCTTAGATCTACTACTTGGAGAATGACAACTCAACTACTATACTAGGATTACTATCCTTCATGCTAGACATTTTATTACTAAGAAAGGACTATTATATAAGAAATCAAAAAGAACCCTCAGTACTCTTTTCATGTTATCAAATAGAATAAAGTAGAATCTGTTTTGTATATGATGTATAAGCATCCTACTGCAGGACACTTAGGAACAGATGCTATGTATTATAAAATAGCTAAACGATATTATTGGGACCAAATGTATCGAGATGTATAAGAATATGTTAGAACATATAAAGAATGCCAAAAGAGAAAAAAAGGCAACCAAACTAAACCTCTTCATTTTATCCAAATAGGACAAGCTTTTGAACGAATTGGAATTAATTTAGTAGGACTCCTACCAATTACTAAACAAAATAATTAATATATTATTGTTGCTACTGACTATTTAACAAGATGGCCAGAAGCCTGTGCTGCATCTGATGCTAGAGCAAATACCTTAGCTCAGTTTATTTTTGAAGAAATTATTTGTTGACATAGAACACCAAAGATTATTCTTTCTGATCAAGAAAGAAATTTTATTAGTGAAACTGTTTGCATTCTATATAAAAAGTTTTTTATCAAATATAAGTTCTCTTTATCATACCACCCACAGACAAATGGAATAGTTGAATGTCTTAATTGAACCTTATGTAAATCACTCACTAAAGTAAAAGGAAATGATAACTAGAACTTACATATATCTGCTGTACTGCTTGCTTATCGAACAAAGAAGCATGCTACAACTGGATATACTCCCTTTCAACTTGTATATGAACAACAAGCTGTTCTTCCAATTGAAGTCTTATTACCTATCGAATCTCATAAAGAAACAGAATATAATTTACAAGATAGCATATTGCATCAAACATTTGAGCTTATTAACAAGCTACCTGAATTGCAAAATGATGCAAGAGAAAAGACCAATAAATCACAACAAAAACAGAAAAAATACTTTGATGCCAAAATCCATCATGAAACTTTCAAAATTGATAACAAAGTATGGATAATTAGAAAAGACATAGAACATTCTTGATCAGCTAAATTCGAAGATAAAAGAACTAAACCCTTTATTATTCAAGAAAAATTGAACAATGGTGCCTATAAACTTTGTAATGACAAAGGAAAAATGTTGCAAAAGTACTATAATAGTAATAATCTTGCTAAATATTATGAAAACAAACTTGAGAACCTTTTATTCTTATCGAATAACTGAAATTTCTAGAAGAAATTTCTAAAATCGGAGGAAAAAACAATAATATTACACAAATTTTTTAATGTTACAATTTATTCGAAGATTTTGATACTTAGAAATTTATATAAACACCCTCAAATCATACAAATTTTCCTAAAAATGGAATTCTTAAAATTACAACCAAAAACAGTAATCACTTTAAACAACTTTCTTTAAATCTGAAAACAGAACTCTGCATCTCAAAACTACTTAAATATATTACCTCAAAATATTATTCTTTGGAGTGATAAAGAATCAGAAAAAGTTATTGACTTGAACTCTGTAATAGAAGCTCCTGTAGAATTCAATATTGATAAATTTCTATAATTAGAAGAAATACAATCTTTTCTAATTGAAACTCTACTTAATGAAGTACCTACAGAGTTAGAAAATAATAATACTAACCATCTAGCTCAAATAATAAATGATTTGAAACAGACATCAAAACTAACAACTTGAAGCATAACTAACCCTTTTTCTAAAGAAACATGAAAAGAACAAGTTAATTGAATCTTAAAGTTCTTATCTGCTCCTGAACAGACTCAGCATAACCTTAACAAGAAAATTGAAGCTTACTATTACCTAGGACAAATAATCTCAAAGTCCAATAACCCTTCAAAGATTAAAGACCTTATCCAGAATGCTCAAGTAATAAGAAGAGCAAAAGACATTTGGAAAAGTGCTCTCAAAATATACAAAGTCCTCGAGTTGCAACTAAAAGAAATAATTTTATGATTAAAGTATGTGACTGTAACATATATTATCAAATTGCTAGATAATGAGTACACCCAACTTCTTAAATCGATTAGAACATAAAATTTACAGAGTAAATTTTTAAAAGGGACGAAAATGTTATAGAATAAATTATCATTATTATTTTATTATTATTAGTTATTATTATTATTTTATTATTATTATTTAGTATTAGTTATTCTATTATTGTATTATTATATTACTAGTAGTTGTTAAAACTTTCTAGTTAATTAGCAATCACTTAGTCGCTTAGTTGCTTAGCCGCTTAGTTACTTAGTTGCTTAGTAATTAGTCACTTAGTAATTATTAGTTATTAGTTGCTAGAACCTTTTAGTTGCTTAGTAATCACTTAGTTACTTAGTTGCTTAGTTACTTAGTTGCTTAATGCTTAGTCATTTAGTTACTTAATCACTTAGTCACTTGGCTACTTAGCTGCTTAGCTCACAGATATATAAATTCTGCTAAATTCTCTATGTATGATTAAGCAACAGATACCCCTCTTCTCTTTAATATTGTAAACACATCTTAGGATTCTTTAGGAACAGAAACCTAAAAATAGCCCTTCTTGTTATTACTTTAATAAATAGCTTTTGACTATAAACTATATTAATACTCTCTCTTTAGGTTAATTCTCATAGGCAAAGTTTATCTTCTCTTAAGTGAAATAAAGTAAAATTATTAGTATTGCATTATCTTTTTTGAACTGCCTCAGAGAAGAGTATAGTTTCTTGATAACATTTAACAGAAGCTATACTTTTCTCTTGGACACTGCATATACCCATAAGGGATTCTCTATGCTGTGTCATCATTATAGTATGAAAATTAAGAAGGCTTTCACCTATAACACTAGAACTTAGATAATATCAATAGAGATATAAGTTAAATTAATAATAAATTTTTAGCCTTTTTGTTTACTTTTTTGGTTCAAACTTTTTTTAAATTTTGATCAAAATAAAAATTAATTTTAATTTGATCTGAATTTGGAAAAGTTTGGATAAAAAAATAATTAAAATAAATAAAAATATGTTTAGTTTTAGTAATAATGCTCTTATTAGAATTATCTAAGTTCAGTTATACTTAACTAGATAGCTTATTATCAAGTTATAAAATTGGTAATTCAATAAACACAAATTAAATTTACTTAAACTCAAATTAGATTTAAGTAAACCTGATTTAAGTTTTATTTTTTTTTATTAAATTAATGTTTTTTTTTATTAAATTAATATTTTTTTATTAAATTTATATTTTTTTATTAAATTAATGTTTTTTATTAAATTAATATTTTTTTAATGTTTTTTTTTATTAAATTGATTTTTTTTATTAACTTAATAGTTTTTTTTATTAATGTTAAATTATTATTAATTGTTTTTTTATTAAAAAAATTTTTGGTTAATAAATTATTAGTTATTTTTATTTTTATTTTTTAATTAGATTATTTTATTTTTTATTTTTTTTTATTTATATTTTATTTAATTTTGTTAATTTTTTTATTAAATTATTTTTTTCTAAATTATTTTTTAAATATATTTTATTTTTTTAATTATTTAATTTTTATTATTATTTTAAATTATTATTATAATATTTAGTATTTTACTTTTTTTCAATTTTTTTTTTTTATTCTTTAGTTTCTTTATTAGTTTTTTTTTGTTTTTTTTTTTGTTTTTTATGTTTATCTTTTTGCATTTTGATAGGTAAATAAATAGATGTCTTTATAATAGATGAGTAGATAATTAGATATCTTTATAAATAAATGTCTGAATAGTTTAGTATCTTTATAAATAAGTAGGCAGATAGTATTTTTACAGATGATTAAGTGTTTTTATAAATATGTAGATAAATAATTAGATGTCTTTATAGACAGATAGATAGTTAGATGTTTGGATAACTATACAGGCAATAAGTAAATAGTTGAATTTTTTATAAATAGGTTTAATTAGCTAGATGTCTTTGTATATATGTAAATAGATGCTATTAGAGCTAGATATTAGAGTTAAATATATTATAGTTGATAGAGCTGAATATATTAATATTGTTAGAATTAGACATAGCACAATTGTTAATATTAAATAATAAAATATAGTAGTTAGGCTCTAAATATAGTATTATTATTAAAACTGAATATAATACAATTTTTTAAAGCTAGATATAGTTGTTAAAACTATAGTTGATAATAGAATTAATTTGGTAATTTGCTATAATTTTTTTGAACTATAATGTTGTAATATAGTATTATGATATATAATATATATTTATAGCAATTAGATATATATTATGCTATAATTAATTCTATCATATAAAAAATGCTATAATGCTGTAATTTAGTAATTCTATCTTTAACAATAGTTAAAATGATTGTTAGAACTAAATATAATATTGTTGTTATTATTAAAGCTAGATAATAGATTCTGAATATAGCATAATAGTTAAATTCTGAGTATAGCAAGGTTGTTAGGTTTTGAATATAGTATAGTAGTTAGATTAGATATATTATAATAGTCAGAACTAAACATAATACAGTAGTTAGAACTAATATAGCATAGTATTTAGATTCTGAACTATAAAAATTAAATTTTAGATATAGCATAGTTGTTAGAATTGGATATATTATGATTGTTAAAGCTAAATATAGCTTAATTTATTAAAGCTAGATATAGTATAGTTGTTAAATTCTAGATTTAATATAGTAATTAAATTTTAAAAATAATATAATAATTAAATTCTAAATATATCATTATAGTTAGATTTAAAATATATATAGTAATTAAGTTCTAAACATAGTGCAGTAGTTATATTTAAAATATATATAGCAATTAGTTTCTAGACATAGTGTAATAGTTATTATCTTATAATATATTACTTAACTTCATAATATAAACCATCAGTAAAGTAATGGATTACATACTAGTATCAATATTAAAAATATATTATCTGTTAAAATTATATTAATATTATTAATTGATTTATTAATTGATTTAAAGTAATAAAACATGAGATTTTTTTTATTTTTAATTTATAAAAATAGTTTTTTGAAAAAAATTCATTAAGAGATATGGTGACCTAGTGAAGTAGTTAGATTGTCAACCCCTAAGTGGCAGGTCTAGAGTTCAAATCTTATAGATAACAAATTTTGAAAAATAGGTCTATGTTATGATAACTGTCTCTGTCAATCAGTTATATTAGTATATTTGTAATCTTTATTGCATCATCTCGAATGGGAGCTTAGAATATTTATGCTAACTGTGTTACATCTACATAGAGAAATATATAACCAGTATTGCATAAGACTTCAGTACAAATCCACAATAAAACCACTAAACACGAAAAGTGAAGAAACCAAAGAGTCAGAAATCCACTTGGAAATTCTAAGTAAGAAGGTAATACAAAACTTTTGATGATACTATTAGACTAATAAAAGCCTATAAAACATCCTAAAGAGATAGGCAAATAAATTGAATTGCAAGATGTATAGAGAAGCATATAACTAACTAGGCTGTCAGAATCACCAAAAGAAAAGAATACTAAGATATATCATATCAGGCTATTTGGATTGAAAGTCTGGGAAGTTCTGTTAGTCCTAAGTAGCAATTAGTAGAAGATGATAAAAAGAATATCAGAAAGATGAGTATTAGGGTTTTGGATGAACCTTACAAGGATAAAAGCAGTTTAATAATTAGTTCTAACTGTAAATAATAGTATAGACCAAAGCAAAATCAGATAAGCTGTAAATATAGGATACAGAATGCATCAGTAGATTTAGTAAAAAGTTAAATATGACTTAGTGATCATGGCATATCTTTATTGGTTTACTGGAATCATTAGTAGGGTGTGATAAATACAGGATCAAAGTGTTTAAATAGAGGTCCTACAGGTAAGTTTTAGGTATAGCAACTAGTGTAAAACCTTTGAATGGACTACTTAAATTAGACAATAACTAAAGTTGTACAGATAGCTAGTTGTATACTCTTTTCATAATCACCTTTGTGCTATTATGTCAACAAATGCTAGCCAACTGATACTACCAATAAAATCCTAGGTTGCATGTACTTATCTTAACATTAAAAAAAAATTTCATTATAGTTACATGTCTCAGTTTTATATTACAATTATATACTTATTAAATTATTCATTACTCTTTTGAAAAGATGTCTATATTATTATCTAAAATCAAATTTTTATCACTCATATCTGTATTATCAATAAATATAATATTATTCAATTTACTTGCATTTATATTTATAATTATACAATAAAATTTGTTTGGAATTTTTTTGATAACTTATACAATTTTTTTCAATACTGCTTACAAAATAATTAGTACAATGCTTATATTAGTTTCTTAATTTAAATAAGAAACATTCATAATAATAAGCATGCTTATATATTATAACATAACCTATTTTATGATTATTTATATAATTCTCAAGATTATAATATTTATTTTTATAGAGCAAATATGTTGTATTCTAAACTATTGCTAATATTTTAATATTAATTTAAGCTTTAAACATTAAAAGCTTATATATTTTTAATTACAAATCTGTATCATATAAAATAGTTTTCGATCTGTTAAGATTTTAATAAATATTTGTAAAAAAATTTAACAGAAAAATTGCAATACACTTCTTAAAATTTTCTAACTGTTTTGCTAAATATCTGACATTATAATTCTCAGAAAAGGCATTAGTAAAAGAACTTTTATTACATATTTGGTCTATTACTCATGTTTATTGAATAATTTGATCTGAAGTATTCAATTTCTGGATTTGTTATCAAAGTAAACTGTAAAAATTCTCTATATAATAATTATTAAAAATATGAATATAACTTTCAAGAGCTTGTAAAATAGAATAATTAGTATTAGACTAAAAAAAACATTACTAAAAAGGCTAATAATTTTTTATAATTTTTACATTTATATTAATAAAAAATAACTTAAATATAAAATATTATCTCTTTGTAGATTGTTCAAATTCTATTACATAATATAATAAAATAGAAATCTAAACCTAGTAGAATAATGCTATCTAATAAGTTTATAAGATATCTAACTTCTGGGTTTTTGAATTATTCAAATTTTTATAAAATTGTTAAACATACTTAAAACCATATCTGAAATGCTAGTTCAAGTAATAAATTAATTTATAAGGTTTTGGTTTTTGTGTTAAAATCTTATTGTGTCTCAATACCTTATAAAAAGCTTTTTAAAAAATATATAATTTTTTAAAAAATATAGTTTTATAACTATTTAAGGATGCATGCAAAGGTTCAATTATTGAAACAATATACAAAATTTGCTTTAGTATTTCAGAAAAGTTATTGAATTTAATATGATAATTAATGTCATACTATATATAAAGCTGCCTGAGATAATCTATAAATATTACAAATATATTTATTTTTAAATAAATTCTTATTTCTGAAATATCTATAAGATGTTTAAACATATCTATGTATTCTAAAGTAGAATGAACTAGGGAAAACAATTTTACTTTCCTTTGTAGATTTCTTGACCAAAAAATCAATAAGTAAAACACAGAAAAAATCACAAAACCTACTAGAAAACAATACTTAAATCCTTAATAAAAAAGAAAAAACAGCAAAAGTTACATCTAGCTAAAAAACAAAAATACAAATAAAAAAGCTTAAAGATAGCATAGTTTGAAAAAATAAAAAATTTCAATAAAACCAAAATTTTTTATAGAAATTTTGAGAAATCTTAGTGATCCTGTTGTAAAGATCAATTTAGGTTACATAAAAAGTACAATAAAGAAATAAAATAAACAAACAAACATATATATTGAAATAGTTTATTAAAATAAATACATGATATAGAAACAACTAAACTAAACCAACTAATAAACAAAACAACAGTAATCAGTATGCAAAAAAATATATTTAAAGTAAGATCTAAAAGCCTATTAGAAAGGATGTTAGAAAGATTAATAGCATAAAGCTTACAAAGGGTTGGCAATACTGAGCTAGTCAAAATACTAGAAATAACAGATATCATAAAAACAAGAACAGACAAATATATAGCATTATTGTTTACAGCAGATGTAGCAGATATAGTAGTAGTAAGAACATTAAATAAAGTTATTACAGTGGTTAACAAAAGAAGCAAACTAAAAGATTTCAGCTTTAAGACAGAAAATAACTCATAATAGCAAAAAGAAGCAAAAAGCATGAACAAGCTTGAAGAAATAGCTGTAACAAAAGACAATAAAAAAAAAAGAAATCTGAAAAAAAATTTAAAGTAGACAAAACAAATAAAGAAATAATAATAACAGATAGAAAACAAAAATATATAGCACAAGAACAAGATACAGAAAAAGTAAAGAGAAATAGAAAGACTTTGTGACAGAACTCAAGTTTCAGAAAAAAAAAAAACAAAGAAGAAGAGTTAACAATACTGCAAGAAGATGCAACAGAAGTATTACTAGAGCAAAATATTTAGGCATCAGATAATAAACTACACAATGATAAAATACTAGTAATTGTAAGAATTCCTGTCTATAATGTTCTAGGTAAAACAAAAGAAAAAAGAACAGGCATAATAAAATAGATGCTTAACACAAATAGACATATTACAAAGATTAAAAAAGATTTGTAAAAGGCTTTAGTTGTTTAAAGTATTATTTGATTGTAAAAAAAAAAAAAAAAAACAATCAACTAGCTAAATCAAAAAGGTAAAGGTTGCTTCAAATTAATTTTAGATGAAATACAAAACCAAGTAGAGAGCAAAGAAGAACAAAAAGAAGCAACAAATAAGTATAGAATAAAGAATAAACAACAAAAAGAATATAAAAGATCTGAAGATGTAAAATGAAAAGAGCTCAAACAAGAAAAAATATATCAAAGCAAAATAGAAAAGCAAAATAAGACTGAAAAAAAGGCTGAGAAGCTGCATGCAGAAAGACTAGAAGAGGCAGAAATACTATAATATCTGACAATCTAAGACTTATTATCAGACATTAATAAAAAAGAATTGAAATATATTTGCAGAAGCATAAAAAATATGCATATAATACAAATTAAAAAATTATAATATAAAGCATTAGCAGTTATAGTAATGAATAATTAAGAAGAGAAAGACAATATATAGGCATTCTATTTGGTAACAATAAATTAGTAAGAGTAACAAAAAGAAATAAAGATTATATGCAAAGAGAAAAACAAAGCTAATTTATAACAAAACTATTAAACATTCTTAAAGAAGCATCAGAAGTATTACTATTAAAATGTTTAAGAAATAAGAGAGCAAAAGCAGTATATATACTATTTATAGAAATGATAATCAAAAAAAGTTTGCAATAATCACCTTTGCAAATGCTCAAGAAGCAGAAACAACTCAAACTATACCAATATAATATAACAACTATTAAATAAGCTGGAAAAATTCTAGAAGAAAAAAAACCTAAAAAAAAGAAGAGTTAAGAGACAAAAAACAAAAAAGATCAAAATTAAGCAATAAAAGATAATCAAATAACAGAAGACAAGAAGCATTATGAGTCAGAGATACAAGATATAAAATACCAATTAAAAGATATAAAGAAATAGAAAGTAATTCTCAGTTACAAAATATAGAAAAATGGTTAGAAGACAGAAACATTGATATAAAGAAAAAAAAAGCAATTGCAAAGAAAAAGAAGACCAAGACAAATATATTAAATTAAAAAAGAACACTACCTATAAAAAATGTTTTGTGCCAAATATAAAAAGACTAAACAGAATAGAAAGAATACAGCTAAGAGCAAGAAGAGACTTAGCTGATTACTTCTAAGAATGCCTCAGTTGAGTTTAAAAATACAAACAAGAATATTAAAGCTTTTTTATAAAATAAAATAAAAATCTTTAAAGAAAGAGAAAAAGAAGCATTTTTTAGTCTAAAGAAAAAAAAAAGTTGAAAAGAGAATAGAAAAGCCAAAAACATAAAAACAAACCAAAAATAATTAAAAGAAAAATAAAAAAAAAAAAAATTAAAATAACATGTCATAACATTAATAAATTGAAAACCAAAGGCTAAAAACTCAAAAATTTGCTAGGCTAGATAGAAGAAGAAAAAATTGCAATATTGGAAATTATAGAAACAAACATTACTGAAAGAGAAGAAAGGTTTTTAATATATGCAACAAACAAAAAGTATGTAGAATACTAGACAAATGCAGTAGAAGATAAGAAAAAAGGATTAGGTGTAAGAATTTAATAGAAGAACAATAAGAAAAACATGTAGATACAATCAAAAAGATAAGTAAATACATAATAGAAATTATGTTATACTTTAAGCAACTGAAGTTAGTGATAATAGAAGTCTATATATCATCAAATAACAAGACTATAGAGAAAAACATTCAGCAAAAAATTATAGAAATAGTTACTAAATAGAAAAGACAAATACAAGTCATAATTATAGATAACTTTAATCATACAGTAGACAATATATTAAATAAACAACATTCACAACTAGTGAATTTTAAAAGACTAACAATCTTTAATTAACTAAAAAAACAAGATTTTATAGATACATACTCTAGTACAAAGGCAAAAAAACTCCACTCTGACTTAGCTTTACCTTACAAAAGAGTAAAAAGTAGTGAAACTGGCATACCTCTAATAAAAACAAAGATAACATCATCACAAAACAACAGCAACAAAACAAAACTAGTTCAAATTGATTTGGATGACAATATGACAGAAATGGAAAATGATAACAACAATCAATATACCATAAACAACAACAACAACTATAGCACAGCTATGGACATAACAGCAACTTAAAACAGTACAACAAATCAGGACATACATATAAATGAGCACAACAATGAAGTAGAAGCTACTGAAAAAATCAAAACATAGCAATAGAATTAAACAGTAATCAAATAGAAGTAAAGTCTAATACACAGCAACAAGACAGTAATACAGTAGCAGAACAAGCAACAATATGAGCAACATACAGTTAGATAGCACAAAAAAATATAGTACACAAAAACAACATACAAAGTACAAAGCAAAATGACTACACAGAAGAATGAACACAAGAGATTAACAAGAAACTAGAAGAAAAAGTATATAAAGCATTTGACAAAGCTATATGAAACTATAACAAAATAGTAAAAGCACTTAAAAGTAAAGATGGAATTCAAGATTTTATTAAGTACAAAATGCAAACTAAGTCAACAAATCAGGTACTACATCTAGCAATTGAAGCTAAGTTTAGATACAGAAATGCCACATTTTTTCTTATCTTTACTAGAGTAAAAAAATAAATGCCACAATACCAAGAAGCCTATGAAAATCTTTTTCAAGAAGCACTAAAGAAATATAAATTAACTAACAAAATAACTATTATTGATAGTAAAACAAAAGATCTAATTTATCAAAAATTATAACAAAAAATAATAATTGATTACCTAACTAATACAAAGTTTTACAAGATATTCACAAAACAAATATATATATATATATTTTTGGTATTAATGTGACCTCTTTGGTCTTTTGACTTTTATTAATCACTTATCGGTATTGTGGTTTAATGAACTACTACAGAAGAGTGTACAATTGGCTACACATATAACTTTTTTATATTACCTATTTAAGGAGTCCACTCAAAGGTTCCTTACTAATTGTCATACCTAATACTTCTGCTTAGGTGTTCTACTTTAAACCCTCTGAATCTGTAATCTGTGTTAACATCACTGATCATCTTAGATGCCCAGATTATTGTCCTCAACTTTAGGACTAATTTATTCTTGAGGTAAACCTACCAGAGCCTTTTGTACCTATTTTTATAGCTAATCTAGATATTGTTATAGCAAAACCAATACTTGCAGTCAGGGCTAACTATTAAACCACTATGTTCTTGTAGAGTTCACTTAGACTTTAGCATCTACTTCATAGCATAATCCTAGTGCTTTTAGTATACTCCTGCCTTTTGTCCAGCCTTTTTATCAAACTTTCAATTCAGATAGCCTGTGTAGAACTATGATCAGTCCATTAGTATATTGGGTTAGCCTAATATCTTTTTCTTCTAGTTTGTTCTGATGGTCTAGTTAGTGGTATTCTCGAGACTCCCAACCTGAAGGTTCTTGCCCATCTGGCTACTACGACCAGGTACTATGTTCTTGGTATCCATTTCTCCAGACTAGTCTTTACAATAGAGCCATCAAAGATCCAGCTACCTCTCTACTTAGGTCTTTACAAATGGACTTTTTGTTATCTAATTTCAATAAATTTACATAGCTACAAGGACTTATTTAGTGTTTGCACTGCCCGATTTGTTAGTTTGCATTTCTCTGTATAATGCCATACTTACACAAATGCCCCATAACCTGCCAGTCATACTGGTGTGACCACTATTATAGGTATTCTAACCTAATTGTTAGTAACAGTTGCTATAATATGAATATTACATAAGTGATTATCCAAATTTTGCCATTAATGAGATTTGAACAGCCAATCTACTACTTAGAGAGTTAACAACCTGACTACTTCACTAGGTTGCCACACCTCTCAAAACAAATATTTTATCTTATCAAATATTACAAAAGATTCATCAAAGACAAAACAATAGAAAACAACTCAGACTTATACAAGATTGTACAAAAAGCAACAACTGCATATTTACAACAACTACCAACAGATCCTAGCCAAATTTTAACAAATATTATTTAAATACTATTTTTTAACTTACCTATATGACAAAAAGAACATACTAAAGCAGTATTGCAGCTTTACACAGAATCTACTACTTTGATAAACTACCAGAAACCTACTTTATATTACTAAAACTACTACTTGACTCATTAAAAAACTTAAATTCTGAAATCAAACATCTTTTTCTGATTATGAAAAAAAGTCAACTAAGAGAACTAGCAGATATAACAAGGTAGCTAAGAAACTATTATTCTTTTGACAGAAGACTACCTAATGATTACTTTCTAGCAAAGCCACACTTGCCTAAAAAAAACTTGCAAATCAAAACAAATATTAGCTTTACATATCCAATAACTGAAAAATTATAAGCAAAAAAGTTTATCTAACAAATTAGACCATAGTACAAGTTTTGCTTCTCCTATCATCTTACATTACGACAGTAAACTCTACAGACAACATCACCAAATTTTTAAAAGTGCTATATATTAATAATAATATCCATATTATTATCAATATATGGGGGTGAGTCAATAGAAATCAAGCAAATTGTTTTTATTGGAATTTTTTTAAACCTTTAAACAACAATAATTCAATAAAAACTTAATGAAATTTAATAAAATTTTTTTTAAATGAATTCTACAAATTTGTAGCATTTATTTTAAAAAATTTTTATAAAATTTTATAAAGTTTTAGTTAAGTTATCTTTGTTTAAAGTTTCAAAAAAATTTACTTAGAAAAAAATTGCTTGATTTCTATTGACTCACTTCTATATAGTACCCCTGTAGAGTATTATTGTAAGTGATTTTTAACGATATATAACAAAAATTCGTTAAATTTTTTCAAACTTTGATATTAATTTTCTCAATAACTATTAATCCAAATCAGATCAAATTTTTAGTATAGATAGTATATATGTTCAACTATCTTATAATAAAATTTTAGCTAATTTAGATTAATAGTTCACGAGAAATCACTTGTAAATGATAGTTAATTTTTTACAAAAAATTAATTATTGTTTACAAGTAATTTCTCATAAACTATTAATCTAAATTAGCTAAAATTTTAGTATAAGATAGTTGAATATATATACTATTTACAGTAAAAATTTGAACCAATTTGGATCAGTTGTTATCAAGAAAATTAATATCAAAGTTTGAAAAAATTTAATGAATTTTATAAAAATCGATACTAATCAATAGTGATAATAATTATTTAATATTGGGGTGTGGTGACCTAGTGAAGTGGATAGGTTGTCAACCCTCAAGTGGCAGGTTTAAGGTTCAATTCCCACAGATGACGAATTTTGGAAATTATACCTGTGTTATAGTAACCGTTTCTTGCCGATCGGTTGGGTTTTGGGCATCTGTAATCTTAGGTACACCAAGTTGAGCTCCACCTGACATTGGGAGCTTGGGGCATCTATGCTAAGTGTAACGTTACACAGTACATGTACATAGAGAAATGTAAAAACAGTGTCATATAAGGCTTCAGGCAAACTCACAATAAGACCACTAGGCTAAAAAACTGAAAAGATGAAAACTTACTTGGAAATCCTGAGTAAAGAGGTAGCACAAACTTTCAATAGTGCCATTGGACTGACAGAAGCCCATAAAACACCTTTATAGGAACTGTTGGATAAACCAGATGACAAAGATGTATAGAGGAGCACATGACCAACC
>CAJVQA010006379.1:0-14970 GCA_910591915.1 Cetraspora pellucida | reverse complement strand
GTGTTTCAGAAAGTCCAAAAATTTCAAAATTTTCTTCTTGTAAGAGTTCAGTTAAAGCAAGTTTTTTATTTGCTTGTAAGAGACTATTAATATTTATTGAACCAATTTTAATTAAAAGAGAGATATATTCAGATAAAGTTAATGATGGAGTAGTCAAAAATGGTGTAGAAGTGTTTGGATTAGGTAATTGATCAGATATGGAAAAGAAGGCAGAATTTGTATCAAATATTTTCCAGTTGAGACTAGATAGTAAAGGTAGGTGGCTATATGTTTTGTAAAGAGTAGAATCTATTGTAATATAGTTTGGTAATGTTTGATCTATATTATTTAAGTAAATATATGTTTCTGTTTTGTTAAGGTTTATAGATATTTTTATTGAATTAAAATAAAGATTGTTATGTAAGTGTTGAATAAAGTTGTTAAGTATGACTGGTTCCAGTATTTGAAGTAAGTTGTAGTATTTTATGAATTTTTTGTAGCATTTGTCTATTTCTAAAGGGGTTGAAGCATTGAAAGTAGAGATAGTATTTGTAATGTCTTCTACAGATTTGTTTACCATTTTAAGCTTGGCTTGCACAGCTGTAGAGGATACCATAACCTGCTCTGTACATTGGGTCTGGTCATCATAATCCTGGTCCTTTACTACAATGGGCTTTACTACCTGCCTACTGTCATTATTCTCTTCTAAGTATGGCCCAAATATGTAGAGGACATTATTATCTTAGAAGCGATAGCTGCATTAATGTTTATCTGTAGAAGATTTGTTTAACTTATATGTGTATAGTATTTGTAAGTGTATCAGGTGATTGATTGTTTTTGTATTTATATATATATTATTACATATTTTGTTTAATTGTTAATTATAGTTCCTACTACTACAACTAATAATTTGCCCTTATAGGGTTCTAGTTTCTAACTAGTACTATCGGAAAGATTCTATTTTTCCTATTCAGAACTTCAAGATGGGTTTCCAGTTCTTACATTCAGATTGGATAAGTTCCCAGTCCTTCATTGGTTCCTTATTAGCATCTTTTATTGAATTTATATCAGATTTATATCCACTTATTGCCACTTAACCAGATATATTTCTTGATGTAACATAGTACATTACACCAATGCCAGTGCCTAGGTCTATAGGGCCAGAGCATGAAACAGCAATATCTCCAACTTCACAGGATATGGTTAACCATTATATAGATCATATAACACCAGATATATTTATTTATTTATTCAAAAAATGTTACCAGTAGGATTCGAACTCTAAACCTGACCATCTCAGGTGCAACAACTTAACCACTTCACTAAATCACCACACCCATATTAATTTTATTAAATTATATAATATTTACAGTATTTTTTACAAAGTTACTGCTTACTAAAACAATTAATACAATAATCTTACAGATTAACTTGTATGTAATCATTACAATTTTATATTTTATTTTTAAATCTTATAATATCTATAATTTTGTATATACTTTAAATTTTGAAAATTTCTTCTTAAAACTACCTACTTATTACAGTATTTACACAATATGTCATGCATATTTTATATATTATAAATTATACAAAACAATTTTTAAAAATAGTACAAAATTCTTAAACAAATTTATTAGCAAGCTATCTAGCTGTATATCAACAATAATCAAAAAATTCTAAACTTTTTATACAGTTTTTAGTTCTTTATTTTTAAGTTCTTTAGAATTAAAATCTTATTATATGATTTTTCTATTTTATATATTTTATACAAAAAATATTATTAATGTTACCAAACCAATTTTTATCTCTACTGAACAATTTGTTTATCTAATCAATTACTTTATAGACTTATAAATATTTTATTACAACACATCTTTAATACTAACATATTTGATACTATATCAAATACTATAGTCAACTTATATAATTAAATTAAGTTATTAATTAATATAACTATTTACAGTATATCAAATATACCTTCAATCTTCTTAATTTTAACAGGTTTAATACCAAATGAATTTATTAATACTATTATAAGTTTGTTATTCAAAAAGTAGCTACAACACTTGTTATAAAGTTTATACTTTATCTTAATTAACAAACTTATTACAAAATTTAAATCTTTTATTATATTTTAAGATCTACAACTCAATTCTCTAAATATAACTTATTATCAAATATTGTCTTACTTTTATCATGTTCTCTTCTATTTAATTTTTATTAGTTCAAAAATAAACTCTTGATATATTCAATAGATTAAATATTAAACTAGAATGTGGCGACTTAGTGAAATGAATAAGTTGTCATACCTTCAAGTAGTAGGTTGTGAGTTCAAAACCCATTAATAGCAAAAATTTGAATAATCATCTATGTAATATATAGACAGTATTACAGCAATGGCATTATGTTGATTAGTTAGGATAGGATACCTGTAACTATGGTTACACCAGCATGACTAGCAGGTTATAGAGCATTCATGTAATCTTGGTTATGCAGAGAAATGCAAACCAGTACTAGACAGTACAAACCTAAGATAAGTTCTTATAGCTGTGTAAATTCATAGAACTGGGAAACCAGAGCCCACTCAGAAAGACCTAAGTCAAGAGGTAATACAGATCTTTGATGGTACTACTATAAAGGCTAAATCTAAGAAACAGATACCAATGTGAAGGAGCCGGACAGGCAAAAACCTTAGGTGAGGGATACTACCAACCAGGCTGCCAGAACTAAACTGAAGAAAAAGAATATCAGACTGGCTCAATATACCAAGGACAGGTTACAGTTCTATCAAGCTATCTGGATTGGGAGTCTGGAGTTGAAACAAAGGTATACTATAAGTACTAGGAATATGCTGTGAAGTAGATGCTAGGGTTTGGATGAACTCTACAAGAGCTAGCCTTGTTAATGTTTCATAGAGTGGGTAGATAGTTAACAAGGTAGTACCCTAGAATCTTACAATCAGGTGACATATTCTGGAATGTTTAACAGCTTGACAAACATACAAAAGAGGATGACTAAATGTTAAGTTATATAGCACTTAGTTGTACAAGAACTAGGTATTACTCATCTGAGTGTAGTATAAAGATCAGAGTGTTTAAATAGATACCCTTCTAGTAGGTTACAGGCATGGCAGCTAGTGTAGAACCCTTAGGCAGATTACTTAAATAGGTAACTAAAAGTTAAATATGTGGCTAGTTGCATACTTATTTTGTACAAGTTATATGTAATGCATTGACCAAAAACACAAATAAAGGTGATAGCTACTAATAACATCAGTCTTAAATAAAAAAAAAAATATATTAAACTAACCTCTTATATATAATTATTAATATCCAAATCTAAATAAGCTTTAATTATTTTTATTAGTTTAGATTGCAAATAAATTGGTCTAAGCTTTTATTCTTTCTATAATATTTTAAAAGCAGAATTGTACTTTATATAAAATCTCAATTAAATATTTAATAAAAATAGAAGCATAATCTTACTATTAATATTAAAAAATATGATAAAAAAAAACTTTTATAATAATTTAGTTTAATAATTAAATAGAAGAAAAATTAAAATTAAAAACTAAATTTATTTTTATTTAATTGTTTATATGAAATTAAAATCTAAATTATTTTAATAATTATATAATTAGTCAAATTTAAACAATAAAATAAATACTATAATATTAATTTTTTTTTATTTTTTTTTTTAAACAGTTACACTAGTACTTTATTAAAACTCTTGAAATTACTTTTGCAATTACATAAATTTATCTAATAACTAAGTCTAGCATCACCCAGCTACCTAAAAGTACCTAAGTGCAACCTGCTGCACTATTTCAAACAAAAGTAGGCTACTTGTCTGACTACTTAAAGTTTATAATGAAAGGGTCTTCTCTCTTTCATAACAAGCCCTAACATTGTTTTCTAGTTTCTTTATTAATTCTATTCTTTTTTCTTTTGCTCAGATTTTTCCTTCTTTGATCTTTTGCTAATTCACTTTTTCTTTTTTTTTCAAATTCTTCTTTTTTACTTCTTTTTTTTTTATTTTGATTGTTATGCCTTCTTTCTTTTTCTATTCATTGATCTTTTTACATCGTATTCTCCAGACTTGTTCATAAAATATGTTCCATGCTATTTTTTATATTGTCTCTATAAAGCATCATCTTGCATTTGTACTTAGAAGCTGTGTTAGTCTGTTTTGTGTCTTTTTTGAAATTAGACCTTTGATTAAGGCTTCTCTTATTTTTATTTCTTCTGCTTCAACCTTTTTGAAAAGTGCTATATATAGTACATACAGAGAGATGTGTGTTTTTTCTTCTTCTTTCAACTCTTTCTAGGCCATTGTAATTATTATCTTTTAGATTCGTTTCCAGAGGCTTTGTTGTTTTTTGCATAATGCTAAGTGTGATTGCATTTCTTTAACTTTGTTCTGACATACTTGGCACTCTGTTGTTGTATATATATCTAGCCTTCTTCTATTAAGTTCTTTTAGGGTTGAAAGTTTATCTATTATGCACTTTATGAATATACATCTTCTTGTACTACTTCTTCTTATTGTACAATGCACTTCTTTAGTTCTTTTTAGTTTTTTCCACATTTGCATCCAGTCATAAATTGTAACTTCTGTTTTTGGTTCTAACTTTCTAATTGCATTTGTTTCTCTCTATTCTGCTTCTAATCTTGCATTTATTACCAACTTGTATAAC
Source organism: Cetraspora pellucida (assembly GCA_910591915.1). NCBI lineage: Eukaryota > Fungi > Glomeromycota > Glomeromycetes > Diversisporales > Gigasporaceae > Cetraspora > Cetraspora pellucida. The sequence continues at coordinate 10,295 of CAJVQA010006379.1, read as the reverse complement.
AATCTTGCTGGTATGTCAGTTTGTCTGTTTTCCTACTCCAGGCAGTACTCTATTTCTTTATAACTAACTTTTTCTATTTGTACTACTTTTTCATTTATTGTTCCTTTCTTTGCAAGACTATCAGCTTTGTCATTTCACTTGTTCCTGCTATGACTTTAAACTTTCACTAACTCTATTTGTATTCTCTTTGTTCTAATAAGATCTATAATTTTTATTATTTATATTGCATTCTTCTTTTTGAGAATTTTCATTCTATTTATTTGCTCTAGGCTTTTACTAATATTTCTTATTGCAGCATTACTGTTTATATATATTTCTACTTGTTTTTCTTTTAGTATTGTTAAGATTGCTATCCAGATTGTTACTAGTTCTGCTATTGTTGATGGTGTCTACCCTTCTAGTCCTAATAATGCTTCTTTTTCTAGCCACTCTTGCATTTCATTTGTTTGGATCCACCCTATACCTATGTTTCTGTCTTGTATTTCTTCTCTGAACCTTAGACTTGTAGCACTGTCTATATATATAGTATATCTGTTTTTGTTTCTTAAAAAATTTTCTTTAATATCTTTAAGATTTCTTGGTTAACATTCTCTTTTAATTTTTGTCACTTGATTATCTCTACTTCTAACTCTTCTATCATCATTAGTTCTTTGAGTTTTTGTTTACTATCTTTTAGCTTTTCTGTTTCTACTTTCTCTATTAACTGATCCATAGCTATCTTAATCTTGTTGTTACCCTTTTCTATTGATGCATTAGGGATTACTCTAATCTTGTTGTTTATTCTTATCCATTGCTGACACTTTCTTCTTTCTGTTCTTATTTTTTTATACAACCATCACATTGGCTTATTTCTGTTGCCACTTTACTTTTCTTACTTTGCATTTGCTAGTGCTCTAACAAGACCTTTTTCTTTTTCTTCTTTACTATTTTTCCTAGTTGCCTTCTGCCTTGTGCACTATATATTATCTATTCTTTCTTTTTTTTATCTTTTGACATGATCTTTTATTCTATTTTTATTGCCTGAGTATTATGTTTATTTGTCTTAAAATGTTTTTTAACTTCTCTACTTATTGGCTCTTTGAGTACTTTGAACTTTATTTTCTTGAACCATTCTGCCTTTTTTTTTTTGCTTGACTGATTACAGAGTTTTTAAATTGTTGCCATGTGATTAGCTTTTTACCTTTTGTATTAAGTAGCTGATTTAGGTAAATTGGACCTGTTTCACTTATTTCTATTTCACTTTTTTTCTACAAATGTGACTCTAACAGCTCTTGTAACTTGATACTATATTCAAATATTCTCCATAAGTTATTTTCAGTTCTTATATTTATTCCTAGCTCTCTTGCTTTTATTATCATCAAGCAAGCTAAGTTGTTCTTTCAACATGCTTTGTTAGCTAATATTTCTTCTAACTTTCAAATATCTTCTGTCAGGTCTGCTCTTGACAACCTTGTGTTAATCTTAGCTTCGTTAACTGATCTAGGCTGTCTTTTCTGTTTAATATTAACATCAGGCTGCTCACTTGCTTCATTACTAGCTCTTGTTGTAGCATTCTACAACCATCAAGATCTTTGTATTCTATTATGCAATCTTCTAGTCTTCTTTATAAATTGCTTTTTTGCTTTGCTAAATATATTATTAGTTGATGTATTTTATGTATTCTCTTTTCTGAGACTTTAGTTAGCTGAAGCATGTAACTTAGCTTTGGGATTATTATTGTGTTGTTTATATATATGATCTGGCTTGTTGTCATCCTTTTGTATTTAAGGTTCTTTATCATCTAACTAACTATTTCTTTGGCTTTTTTTTTAGCTAATACTTCTTGTATTCTGTTATTCAGCCATATTTCTAATAAACGAAAAATTTTGTTTCTTGAATCTTCTTTTACTTTACTTCTGCCAAAAGCTACTTCTTTTTCTTTTTTCTTAATCTTTGTGTTTATTACTAGCAGCTTTGATTTTGATTCATTAATTTCTATATTATTCATCTTAAAAAACTCCTTAGCTATTTCTAAGATCTTTAATAGCTGATCTTTGCTGTTTGTAATTCATGTTGTATCATCTGCATATGTAATTGCTGCTTGGTGAAATCTTGTAATATTATTGCATTGCATTTCATCTTTAATTTGTTGCTCAACTGTATATTCTAGATTTTCATCTTCTTGTACTCTTTCTAACAGTAGATTATAGAAGATGTGCCATATTAATAGTAATATTACTTCTTCTTAGTCTATTCCATCCCTTGCTGTTACTTCTTCTGTTAGGCTATAAGCTGTAATTATTCTTAACTATCTTTTATAAAAGAGATTTAAAATATATTTTATTATTCTTTTAGGAATTTTAACTCTTTGAAGTGCCATTTCAAGACTCTTAAGTGGAACTAAGTTGAATGCCTTTTTTATATCTTGTAGAAACATCCATATTTCTTTATTTTTTTCTTTTGCTTCTTCCATTATCATGTTTAAGATATGCACTGGCTGCTCTGTTAAATTTCCTGATAGGCCTGCATAATTTAGTTCTCTGAGCACTTTTTTCTTTATAAACACCTTGGCGAACTTTTTTGTTATCACCTTTGTTACTACTTTCCTAAATGTTTTGATTAGGGCTATTGGATGGATGTTGTTTAAGCTATATTCTAATTCTATGTCTTTTGGTATTAGATAAACTTGTGCAATTTTCTACTTGGTTGGTATTTCTCCTACTTTCAAACAAAGATTAGCAAAGGCTCTAAAGATTTTTTGTGTTTTCTTTCTAGCTTATTTGATTAATATATAGCTTATATCTAAAATGCCTAGAGCTGTTCCTGCTTTAAGTTCTCTCAGTACTTTTTTTCATTCTTTTTCTTTGATGTTTTCTTTAATTTCTATATACCATTCTTCTTTAATGCATTCTTGTGGCTTGTAAATTTCTTTCTATTTTTTTGATATTCCTTCTAATTTTACATTTCTTCTTCTAAATTGTTTCTTGTAGTGTTCTGCTACACCAGTTTTAACTAACTCTGGTTCTACTGTTAAGTTCATTAGTTCTTCTTCTTGTTTAATAAATCTGTCAAGTATTATCTTTTTGTAAGGTTTGTTTAAAAAACTGGCTATCATTTTTTCTTAATCTGTTTTAATCATTTTGCACCTTTTATCTATGTTTTCTTCTATTTGTCTTCTTTGATCTTGTTCTTATTTTTTTCTTTTTTTCTCTTATAACAGTTTTTGCCAACCTTTTATATCTTCTATCTAGGCACTTAACTATTGTTTATATAATTCTGGCAGTATTGCATCTTTTTTTCCTTCTATCTTTCGTAGTTTCTTATTTATTTTAATTTTTTCTTCTTTTGTTACTTTTTGGCCTTCTTTTGTTTTTGCAAATTTGATTAATCTTTACAACTCTACAATATTCTTAATATTGCTTCTTTTGGCCATTTCTTCTATTTGTCATCATATTATATATTTTTTTCTTAGATAGATGCTTACTTGCTGCTGTGATGATTGCTTCTTCTACTACATCCCATATGCTATTTATCCTATTTATTTCTTTTCTTTTATCTTGTTCTTTTCTTTGAATGTTTTTTAGTACCTCTTTGACTTCTAATTGTTTCTGCAGTTCTTGTATATACTTTTCTCAATTCTCTTTTTTTGCTTGATTATATAGATATATTATTCTCAATTGCCTTTTTCTCTTGATTTCAGCTTTGCTATTCTTTGTCATTATATGTTTAACCCATATTTCTGTTTTTGCTATCTTATGATTACTTTCTGTTATTCTTACTGCATCTTTGATTTCTGCTTTCTGTATATCTGAGGCCAACTCTTCTGATACCTATATGTAGTTAATTCTTGTTGCTGCTTTTTTATTTGACTATGTGAACTTTTGGCTTGTTGGATGCATATACTATAATATTATTGTATATATATATATTTATATATTTATATTACATATATATGCCTATAGAGATATAATAATCTAGTAAAGTAGATAGGTTGTTAACCTTTAAGTGGCAAGTTTAAGGTTTAATTCTTATAGATAATGAATTTTAGAAATTATACATATATTATAATAACTGTTTCTTGTTAATTAATTAAGTTTTGAGTATCTGTAATCTTAGATACACTAAGTCAAGTTCCATCTAACATTAGGAGCTTAGAGCATTTATGTGAATTGTAATATTATACATATATAGAGGAATGTAAAAAACCAGTGTTGTATAAGGCTTCAGTGCAAATTTATAATAAGACCACTAGGTGTAGAAGGCTAAAAAACTGAAAAGACAAAAGCTTATTTGAAAATCCTAAATAAAAAAATAGTACAAACTTTTGATAATGCTGTTAAACTAATGAAAGTTTATGAAACACACCTAAAGAAATTGTTAAATAAACTGAATAATAGATATGTAAAAGAAGCATATGCACCAACCAGACTGCTAGAATTATCAAAAAAAAGTATATATAAGTAAACCATACTGGATCATCTGAATTGGTAGTCAAGAGAGTTCTATTAGTTCTGAGTAACAGTTAGTAAAGGATGATAAAGAAGATGTTAGAAAAGATGGATATCAGAATTTAGGTAAACTTTACAAAAATAATAGCAGTATAATAAATAATTCTAATTACAAGTATTAGTTTCAGCCATAGCATCAAACCAGATTAGTAGTAAAAAAAAAATACAGCTTACTCTAATAGATTTATCTTAAAGAGAAAAATAGTCTAAAGACTATAGTTTTATGATTAAAGATAAAAGGATCTGAGTCAAATAATCTGGTAAAGTTAATATTAGAGTCAGATTAGAGGATTTAAATGAAATACTTAAGCAAAGATATTAGATACAACAACTGATAAGAAACCTCTGAATGAACTTTTTAAATACATAATATAGAAAGTTATATATATAATTAGTTATATACTTGTCTGATAGTTTAATATAAATACATCTATATAAACATATATCTAATATAAGTATTAATAAAAAATCAGAACCAAAGAGGTCACCTTAATACTAAAAAAAAATATATATGCCTATAACAAAAACATTTAATTTCTGAATACTTTTGTTCTTTATATATTTTATATTACAAATTGTGTTTGTTATTTACTAATTTTAATTTATAACTAATATTTTGTGAATTTTTGTTAATAAATAATTATTATTTTATAATTATGTATATAAAAATCTTTTCAGGATGGGGTCCCGTAGCTTAGTGGTCTAGGCACCTCTCCCTCCATAGACAAGATCAATGGTTTAATTCCAGCTAGAGGCAACTCTGTAATCTATGGAAGCATATGAATGTACGTGAAGCCCTGTAGCTAAGTCCATATAATTAGAAGATTAGTATATAAGAAAGTTTTTGGAAAAAAGATTCCTAATATAGAGAGTTGACACTTGATGCAAAAGAAGCAATGAACATATCAGAAATAGAGAGAAGGCACACTAGCAGATAATATGATGAATATAAAAAGAAACTATAGAAAAGGAATAGACTTACCAAAATTTGAACACTTCTGGCACCAAACTGGTTCTAGTAGATATGGGATATACTAAAATTGAATAAATCTAAGAGGTAATCTTAATACTATACTTAGTAAGTTTGTGTCAAAGGTAAATTCGAAAGAACTATGGATACTTAGTAACATCCAATGAGGTGGTACTTAGATATAAATAATAATTAGATAGCCCTAACCTGTTTAGTTACAATTATGGTAGTATACATTATATATATATGCAGTTAAGTGTTAAAAATCAGAAAGTTTAAATAAGGAACTCACAGATGGGCCTCAGATATGGCATCTAGTAGGTAATCTATAGGTGGAACTCTTAATTAGATAATAACTAAAGTTATACATATAACTAGTTGTACTTTTATTAATATATCCTGTATATAATATGTAATCTTATACTACTACTAATAAAAAGACACACAGGCAAGACTGCCCTTAAAATTAAAAAAAAAAATTAAAAAAAAAAATATAAATATCTTCTTTTTTTTTAAAAAAAAACCTTAAGCAGTTACACTAGTATTTTATTAGGATTCTTGAAACTATATAGTTTTATAATTATATAGAATTTTCCAATATCTAAGTCTAGCATCACTCAGCCACCCAAATGGTACCTAAGTGCAACCTGCTATACTATCTCAGTTAGAGATAAACTGCTTATCTAACTACTTAAAGCCATACTAAAAGAATCTTTTCTCTTCTGTAACAAGCATATCAATTGTCTTCCAAGCTTTTTTCATCACTTGATTCAAATTTTCCGCTTTCTTTTTCTTTTCTTTTTTTTTTGCTAGCTTGTCTTTTTTTATTTTTTTTTTTAATTTTCTTTTTATTCAAGCACTTTTCTTCATTTTGCTTATTATATTAGTTTTTTTTTCTTATTTCTGCACTTTTCTATATTAGACTTTTCATATTTGGTCATAAAATGTATTTCATACTGTTCTTGTTACTATATCTATGCATTTTTGTGTTATTTGTTTGCTTAGAATCTGTTTGAGTCTTTTCCCAACCTTTGTTATAACTAGTCTTTTTATCATTGACTTTTTGTTCATAATTTTCTCTGCTTTTGTTTTTCTAAATATTACTTCATATAAAACTAGTAGTAAAATTATGTCTTTTTCACTTTCTTTGAGACTATTCTATACCATTACTGTTGTTACTTTTTGGATCCTCTTCTACAAGCTTTTTTGTTCACTGCAACTTTCTAAATATGCTTGTTTTCTTTTCACTTTTTTGACAAACTTGGCAATCTGTTACTGTATAAATTTCTGATCTTCTTCTATTTAACTCTTTTAGTATTGGTAGACTGTCCATTATGTATTTGATCACTGTTGCCTTTCTAGTACTAAGTTTCCTTATTGTACAGTATATCCTTTTTGTTTTATTCATTTCTTTTCAAAAACTTGACCAATTATATTGTATATTTTTTGTTTCTGGTTCTAATATTTGGATTGGGTTTGTTTCTCTTTAACTGGCTTTAATTTTGGTATTTATTACTGTTTTGCAAAGAAGTCTTGTTGGTATATCAACTTTTTTGTTTTCTTATTCCAAGTAGTATTCTACTCTTCTGCACTTGATCTTCTCTGCAAATATTGTTTTATCATATGCTGCTTCTTTCTTCGCAAGTACATCTGCTCTGTCATTCTATTTGTCATTACTGTGGCTTTTGACTTTAACTAGTTCTATTTTAATGTTTTTGCTTTTAACTAGATCTACAATGTTCATTAGTCATATTGCATTTTTTTTTTCAGAACTCTGACATCACATGCATCTTGAATTGCTTTGCTAATGTTTCTTAATGCTACTAGGCTGTCTGTATATATTTTTATAGTCTTCTTTTCTGGTATCATTAAAATTGCTAACTATATTGCTGCTAGCTTAGCTGTTGTCACTGAAGGCCAACCTTTAAGTCTTAGTACTATCTCTTCTTCTGGTCGATTTCTTTCATTTTTAACTTGCACCTAGCCTATACTTATCTTTCCTAGACTATTTTCACTTCTTTTTTTAAATAATGTACCATCTGTATAACAGGTATACTTATTTTTATTTCTTATTATGTTTCTTATAAGAGCTTTTATTAAGTAAGTTGTAATCTTCTTCTTGAATTTTTGTTTTTTAATTAGTTTTATCTCTAATCCTTTTATATGTTCTAACCCAGTTAATTCTCTTTTCTTTTTTCTCTATTCTCTCATTGATCTATTTTCTAGCAATTGTTCTATTGTTGCATTAATTTTGTTGTTGTTCTTTTCTATTAATGCTTTTAAAATTGCTTTAATACTATTGCTCTATCTGATCTACCTTTCACATATGCTTGTTGTTTGTTCTGATCTGCTTTTGCAATCTTTGCATTTTTTTATTTTGGTGAATATCTTGTCTTCTATTTCTTTCAGTAACCAATACTCTATTAAGACTTTTTCTTTTTCTTTAGTATCTTGCTGAGGTGCTGGTTGTGCTTCAGTCCATATACAATCTACTTTTTCTTTCTTCTGTCTTCTGATATTATCATCTAGTTAATCATCAGTGCTTGGATATTAAAATCACTAATTTTGAAATAATCATGTATTTTTCTGCATATTTGTATTATTAGCACTTTTTCTTCTATTTTACTAAACCATTTTGTTTTTTTCTCTTTGCATAACAGTTCTTGAAAGCTTTTGAGCTGTCTTTGTGTAATTAGATTCTCACCTTTCATATCTATGAGCTGATTCAGATAAAACAAACTCCATTCGTTTATTATATAACTGCTTGCTGTCCAAGTTTGGTTTTAACAAGGTTTTTTATTTTTATCCTATATTCAAATACTTTTATAAGTAATTTTCTGTTTTAATATTTATTTCTATTTCTCTTGCTTTGGCTATTGTTTGGCAAGCTAGATTGTGTTTTCAGAACTTTAATTTTTTTGGTCTTTTTTTAGTATTTCATATATCTTTTATTAGGCATGCTTTTTGGCATCCTTGAGCTATTTTGAGTCTTGTTAGATCATCTAAGCTATCTTTCCTATTGATACGGGATACAGGGTCAGGAATAGCACTATTAGGACAAGAAGAAATGCAATGAATTGTCACTTCAAATTCATCAAGGTTGCATAACATCGCTCAAGGCAGGTGAGGCAGATTCGATTTGGCACTGGTCTATAGCAGCCTTGAGAATATTACCAGGGGAGTTTAAAGAAGTATATTGGTTTTATTTATTTATTTATTTATTTACTTTATTTTAACAGTTAGCAGTTTATTAATTAAAAACTTTATTTATTTTATAGGGTAGGTTACAAGTTACAAGGTAATTTAGGTTTAAGAGACAGAAAGGTACTATATCTCTTGTATATGGCATCTATCTCTTACTATAAGGCAGGAAGACACTCTTTATAGAACATTTTTGAAGAGGAAAAAAAGGAACTTGGAACATGGCTTTGACATCCTTTTTCTCATTATCATAGACTGTTTTTCTCTTTTTTACCAACATTCTTCCCTTTTTCTTACAATTCATCTGTCATTACTTTAGCATCATTCCACAATGGCATACAATCCAACATATAATGATGCATTAACATGCCACAGACTTTTCCTGTCAAGGTAATATTATCTTGACAATTGGATTCCAAATTGGGCAGGTGGCTTTTTTTTCAATAGATCAGTGCTGTCACTTAATAAGGAGCTTGATTTGTCTTAAGTCATGGGTATTGTAATATAATGGTTTTTGTGATGCAGATCGTGGGTCATTATGCAATGTTTCCTCAAGGTCCTAGGGTCGAATCTACCTATAACACTATTAAGTTTCATAAATAAACTACTTATTTGCCTTATCACTATCTCTTAACTTAGTAATTTACAGTTTCTTAAATCTTTATACTCCATTATACAATTATTTGTAGTTGTCATCATGTTGCACTTATGTTTTGCTAAACAGATTATCAGTTGATGGATCTTATCAATCATCTTTTCTGACATCTTTGTCAACTGTAAAAGATAGCCTAGCTTTGAGATTATTACTATATTATTTATATATATAATTTGGCTTATTGTTATTTTTTTGTATTTAAGATCTTTAACTATTTGACTAACTATTCCTTTAGCTTTTTTGCAAACTAGTAACTCTCTCATTTTACTGTTTAGCCAGATTCCTAATGATCTTACAATTTTGTTTTTTGGCTTTTTTGTTATTCTGCTTTGCCCAAAAATAATTTTTTTGTCTTTTTTTCTTTGTTTCAAATTCATTACTATAAGCTTTGACTTATCTCCATTTATTTTAATGTAATTGGCTTTAAAGAACTCTTCTGCAATTTTGAGAATTTTTAACAGTTGTTCTTTGCTATTTGTGATCTATATTGTATTATTTGCATATGCAATTGCTGCTTGTCTATGTTTTATGACACAATTAATGGCTATACTTTTTAATATTTCTTGCTCTACTATGTAGTCTAATGATTTATCTTCTTAAATTCTTTTTAGCAATAGATTATAAAAAAGTTGCCAAATTAGTAGAAAGATTACCTCCTTCTGGTCTATTTTATCTTCTGCTACTATTTTTTCTATTAAACTATAAGCTGTGATTATCTTAAGTTAGTGTTTATAAAAAAATTGATAATGTATTTTATTGTTTTTTGTTGTAACTTGACTCTTTTTAGTGCCCACTCTAAGCTTTCCAGAGAGACTGAGTCAAAAGCCTTCTTTATGTCTTGCAAAAGTATTCATATTTCTTTATTTTTTTTTTTTTTATTATTTTTTTTTTTTTTAAATATTAACGGTAAGGCCATGCCTTTAACTTTATTGAAATTCAATTGAAGTTTTTATAAAGAAAAGCTTGCTTTTAAATTACATAT
>CAJVQA010006378.1:0-14971 GCA_910591915.1 Cetraspora pellucida | reverse complement strand
TTAACCAATTTTATCATATAATGCTAAATATTCACGATCGCCCTTGATTACCTGTCTGAAATCTGTGTTAGCCTATGTAGATCATTAAATCAGAAGTAAGCAGAATTTAATACAGGCATTTATTTACTTGATCATCAATATTTAAATACATTTATCTAACTAAAATTTCGTGTTGAAAATTCCTATCTAGAAGTCAAATTGTAATTGGCATATTAAAATCATGAGTAATTTAGATTTTTCTTTTTTTTCTCGAATTCTTTAGGTTACGCATTTTTGACTACAATCAGCAATGATCGATATAACATGGCGCACATGCTGATTCTTTGTAGTGAATGTCGATCCAATTTGGATTAATAATAAGATTACCATAAAACTAATTAATAAGCGATATATCTTTATTTCATATTAGCTTTTCATATGATGATAAACAAAAATTTATATTAAATACTGGAATACTAATAAACTTTATTATTATATCGAAGCACTCTTCACTGATCAAAGAAACTTGAATTTTTCTTTACATTTATCATACATGATTTAAAATGGCAATACAATTATTTGAAAAACTTTCGAACGACTGCCTTGAACTTCTTGAAGATAAGGAAGATTACGACGTAATCATTAATCTTAGTGAATTTCTAAATACCAAGACATTTTACGCACATTCGGCGATTTTAAAACATAGGTCATTATATTTTCGTAATAAATTGGTAAATACTTATAAAGACAAAAATAACATTAAAGTTATTAATTTAAAAAATGCATCTATTCAACAATTTGAAATCTTTATCAAGTAAGTTTGTTTATTGGATATTCTTTTGCAATATATTATTGAATTTTATTTATTTAAAAGAAACTAAATTTAAATAAATAATTAAATAAGATACATTTATGGAGGAGTAGTGGCACTGGAAACTTATGACGCACAATTTATCTTCGATCTTATGCTTGTTGCTCATGAGTTCCTTCTCGAAGAATTAGCTAAACTACTTGAAACCTATTTAATTAAAGAAGAAAGTCAGTGGCTTCGTTCACATTTTGCTCTTGTTTATCGAAAGAGTTTTCATAGTAATAAACTTCAAGAACTACAAATGTGGTGCAACGATATTCTAGCAAAATGCCCAAGTAAAGTTTTTGAATCTGATGATTTTACTTTACTTCAAGAAAATGCATTAGTCTCTCTTATTAAACGTGATGATTTACAAATGGAAGAAGGAAAAATTTGGAATTGTGTTATTAAATGGGGTATCGCTCAAAATTCTGAATTACCACAAGATCTTAAATTTTGGACTTATGACAATTTTTTAACCTTGAAATCTATATTACAAAATTGTTTATCTCATATTCGTTATTTTCATATATCTGGTGATGACATTGTTGACAACGTACAACCATATAAACAAATTCTTGATGATAATCTTTGGTATGATATTACAAAGAAATTTATAGTTCCAAATCGTCCAATAGCATCAATAATTCTTCCACCTCGTAAAGTTATATCCATAAATAAAGAACCTTTCTCAAAAGTTATTAATGAAGAACAAGCCGCTGAAATTGCTTCATGGATTGATAAAAACATTTGTTCTTACACTGAATCAAATAATCCATACGAATTTAAGTTACTTCTTCGTGGAAGTAGAGATGGTTTTACGGCTGATTCATTTTGGAAGGCATGTGATGGTCAAGCAAATACTATAGTGGTCATGAAAGTTAAAGATACTGATGAAATTCTTGGTGGATATAATCCTACTACTTGGAATAGACCAAGTATAAATGCGTATAAATTTAATCATTGTAATGAAAGCTTCATTTTTTCGTTGAAAAATGGTACGGTTCAAAATTCCACTATAAGTCATGTTGTAAACCCAGAAAAAGCAATCTATTGTCAATATAATTATGGGCCCGGTTTTGGTGGTGGTCGTGATCTTGGTATGAAAAACAATTTTAATCAAGATAACAAATGTTATTGTAATCATCATTCATATGAAATGTCCATTAGAAATATATATTCTTATGATGAAGGTGATTATTCTTCGTTCTCAGTAGAAGAATATGAAATATTTCAAATTTGTGAAAAAAATCCAAATGGTATTTAACTGTATTTACATTCAAGCCTAGAGTTATACAATTCTGAATGCTGTAAACTAATTAATTAGAATTCTAATATTTAATTATTATTATTATTGTATATTATATTTTACACATCATTTTTTATTTTATTTTATAAAGACATTAGAAAGAAACTGGCACTTTTCTAAATTGATTTAATATTCTATACTTTCTGATAAAATTTTCTTTACAAATCTTATTCGATATAGTCATTAATATGCTTTTAATAAGAATTTACTTTATACAAATTTCTTTAATAAAAATGAAACCAATTTGCTTTGATAGTCAATTTTCTTCATGGAAGGTAACTTTATTAGTTATAGTAATCGTAATCTTAAATTGTTGGTATAAAAGGGTGGTCTCAAATATCGTATTTACTCTTGTAATCCTGGTATTTACTAAAATTTAAAGGATTACGGGAATATTTGGAATAGCTAAAATATATAGAGCAGAGAGAATAGCCAAAGCTCTCGTGATTTCGTTATATGTATTCATATGTTACATATAGTACTCGTCTTCTTTATTAAATAAAATAACTGAGAGCCTAACATAAAGTGTTTCGCTCTACTAACCTCGTTATAAGCAGCGTTGGAAATCTGGATTGAAGTTTATATTATCCCTTAAACCGTTTCTCTGCAAATTTGCCCTGAAATTTTTTTTTTAAAAATAATATGTTTAAGATAAAATTTTAAATATTAAATTTAGCAGTATAGTTTCTAAATAAAAATATATTTTAAGAATTTATTTTATTAATTTTGGTAAGAAAATTTTTTTAATTATTAAAAAATTCTTGAGTAATAAAAATTTAAAGTTTTGTTTTGAGATATTTATTATAAAATTTTCTTTAAATTTTTTAAAATTTTATATGGTTTTGACTATATAAAAATTTTTACTTCTAATGCAAGTTTATTTTTTATTTTTTTTTTAATTTTTTTTTTCCCTTAAGCAGTCATGCTAGTATTTTATTAAGGTTCTTGAAATTACTTTTGCAATTATATAGATTTTCCTAACAACTAAGTCTAGCATCACCCAGCCACCCATAGGGTACCTAAGTGCAACCTGTCACACTACTTCTAACAGAAGTAGGCTACTTGTCTGACTACTTAAAGTCCATAGTGAAAGGGTCTTCTCCCTTCCATGACAAGTCCTAACATTGTCTTCCTAGTTTCTTTATTAATTCTATCTTTTTTTTCTATTGCTTGTTTCTTTTCTTCCTCAATCTTTTGCTGATTTGCCTTTTCTTTCTTTTTTAGATTTTCTTTTTAACTTCTTTTTTCTTTATTTTGATTGTTATGCCTTCTTTCTTCTCTCATTCATTGATCTTTTTGCATCATATCTTCCAGACTTGTTCATAGAATGTGTCCTATGCTGTCTTTGTCACTGTTTCTATAAACTTCTGTTTTGCCTTTATATTTAAGAGTTGTGTTAGATTGTCTTGTGTCTTTTTTGGGATCAGGTTTTTAATTAATGCTTCTCTTATCTCTATCTCTTCTGCTTCAGTTTTCCCAAAGAATGTTGTATATAGTACATGTGGTAGGATGTGAATTTTTTCTTCTTCCTTCAACCCTTTCCAGGTCATTGTGATGGTTACTTTTTGAATTCACTTTCACAGATTCTGTTGTCCTTTGCATGATGCTAAATATGACTGTGTTTCTTTAACTTTATCATGACATACTTGGCACTCTGTTGTTGTATATACATCTGGTCTTCTTCTATTAAGTTCTTCTAGAGTCAAAAATTTATTTATCATATATTTTATAAATGCACATCTTCTTGTACTAATTCTTCTTGTTATGCAGTGCATTTCTTTAGTCATCTTTAGCCTTTTTCAAAATTATGTCCAATCATAGTTCATGACTTCTGTTTTCAATTCTAACTTTTTGATTGCATTTGTTTCTTTCTATTCTGCTCCTAATATTGTATTTGTTATCAATTTGCATAACAATTTTGCAGGTATGTCAGTTTATTTGTTTTCCTACTCTAGACAGTATTCTATTTCTTCACAACTGACTTTCTCTACTTGTATTATTTTTTCACTTATTGTTCTCTTCTTTGCAAGACTATTAGCTTTGTTATTTCATTTGTCTTTCCTATGGCTTTTAATTTTCACTAACTCTATCTATATATTCTTTATATTAATAAGATCTATAATCTTCATTATCTATATCATATTTTTCTTCTTAAGAATTTTCATTTTATCCATTTGCTCTAAAACTCTGCTAATGTTTCTAATTGCAATATTACTGTCTATGTATATTTCTACTTGTTTTCCTCTTGGTATTATTAAAATTGCTATTCATATTGTTACTAATTCTGCTATTATTGATGTCATCTATCCTTCTAGACCTAATGATGTTTCTTCTTCTGGTCACTCTTGCATTTCATTTGTTTGGACCCATTCTATCCTCATACTGCTGCCTTGTATTTCTTCTTTGGTTTTTATATTTGTAGCACCATCTGTATATATAATGTATATGTCTTTGTTTCTTGATAGGTTTTCTCTTAGCATCTTCAAAATTTCTTGTTTGACACTCTCATTAAATTTCTGTCTCTTAATTATTTCTATTTCTAACCCTTCAACCATTATTAGACCTTCAAGCTTCTGCTCACTGTTTCTCAAACTTTCTATTTCAGCTTTTCTTATCAACTGGTTCAAAGCTATCTTGATCTTGCTGTTCTTCTTTTTTATCGATATATTAGAGATTACTTTAATCTTATTGCTTATTCTTATCTATTGTCAGCAACTGTTTTCTTTCTGTTCTTTTTCTTCTGTGCATTTATTACATCTGCTAATTTCTGTTACTATTTCATTTTCCTTGCCTTGCATTTGCCAATGCTCTACTGGAACCTTTTTCTTTTTTTTTTTTATTATCTTTCCTAATTGTTTATCTTCTTGTGTATCATATATTATCTACTTTTTTCTTCTTTTGTCTTTTGACATAGTCCTCTATACTATTTTCATTGCTTTGGTATTGTATCTGTTTGTCTTAAAATGTTCTTTGATTCTTTTCTTCATTGGCTCTTCAAGCATTTTGGACTCTATCTCTTTAAACTATTTTGCTTTTTTTTCTTTACTTGACTGTTCATAAAAGTTTTTAAGTTGTTGCTATGTGATTAGCTTCTTATTTTTTATGTCGATCAGTTGGTTTAGGTAAATTAAACCTGCTTTATTTATCTCTATTCTGCTTTTTTTTCACAGCTGTGTTTCTAACAGTTCTTGTATTTTCATACCATATCCAAATATTTTTCATAAGTTACTTTCTGTTCTTATACTTATTCCTAACTCTTTTGCTTTTATTACTGTTAATCATACTAAGTTGTTTTTTTATCATACTTTGTTATCTAATATCTCTTCCAATTTTTAAATATCTTCTGTCAAACCTTGTGTTATTCTTAGTTTTGTTAACTGTCCTAGGCTGTCTTGTCTGTTTAATCTTGACAGTAGGCCACTCACTTGCTTCATTACTAGCTCTTGTTGAAGTGTTCTACATCCACTCAGATCCTTATATTCTATTATGCAATTTTCTGCTGTTTTTTGCAAATTGCTTTTCTGCTTTGCTAGACATATTATAGTTGATGTATTTCATGTATTTTCTTTTTTGAGATTTTAGTCAGTTGGAGCATGTAGCTTAGTTTTGAGATTATTATCATGTTGTTTATATATGTGATCTGGCTTGCTGTTATCTTTTTGTATTTGAGATCTTTTATTGTTTGACTAACTATTCCTTTAGCTTTCTTTTTAATTAACACTTTTCGCATTCTGTTGTTTAGCCAAATTTCAAGTAATCAAACAATTTTGTTTCTTGGCTCTTTTCTTATATTGCTTTTGCTGAAGGCTATTTCTCTTTCTTCTCTTTTAATTTTTGTGTTCATTACTAGCAGCTTTGATTTTGATCTGTTAATTTCTATATTATTCATCTTGAAAAACTCTTTAGCTACTTCTAGGATCTTTAATAACTAGTTTTTGCTGTTTGCAATCCATGTTGTATCATCTGCATATGCAATTGCTGCTTGGCGGAATCTTGTGATATTATTGCATTGTGTCCCTTCTTTAATTTGTTGCTCAACTATATATTTTAGACTTTCATCTTCTTGTACTCTCTCTAACAAAGGATCGTAGAAGAAATGCCATATTAATAGTAATATTACTTTGCTTTGATCTATTCCATCTCCTGCTGTTACTTTTTCTGTTAAGCTATAAGCTGTAATTATTCTTAGTTGTCTTTTGTGAAACAGATTTAAGATGTATTTTATTGTTCTTCTAGGGATTTTGACTCTCTGCAATGCCATTTCAAGACTTTTGAGAGAAACTGAATTAAATGTTTTCTTCATATCTTGTAGCAGTATCTATACTTCTTTATTATTTTCTTTTGCCTCTTCCATTATCATATTAAGAATATGCACTGGCTGCTCTATTGAATTTTCTGGTAGGCCTGCATAGTTTGGTCTCTTAAGCACTTCTCTTTTCATAAACACCTTGGCAAGCCTTTTTGTTATCACTTTTGTTATTACTTTCCTAAATGTTTCAATTAGAGCTATTGGGCAGATATTGTTTAAGCTATATCCCTATTCTTCATCTTTTGGTATTGAATAAACTTGTACAATTTTCCATTTGATTGGTATCTCTCCTCTCTCCAAACAGAGATCTGCAAAGGCTCTAAAGACTTTTTGTGTTTTCTTTCCTGCTTGTTTAATTAGTATATAGCTTATATCAGATATGCCTAGAGCTGTTCCTATTTTAAGTTCTTTTAGTACTTCTTCTTATTCTTTTTCTTTAATACTATCCTTTAATTCTATATACTATTCCTCTTTAATGCATTCCTGTAGCTTGTAAACTTCTTTCCACCTTTCTGATATTTCTTCTAGTTTTGCATCTCTCATCTTAAATTGTTTTTTGTAATTTTCTGCTACACTGATCTTAACTAACTCTGGTTCTACTATTAAATTCATCAACTCTTCTTCTTGTTCAATAATTCTGTCAAGTGTTATTTTCTTATAGAGTTTGTTTAACAGACTGGCTATTATTTTTTCTTGATCTGTTTTAATCATTTCGCATCTTTTGTCTATGTTTTCTTCTATTTGTCTTTTTTATCTTGTTCTTATTCTTTTCTTTTCTTCTCTTGTAACAGTTTCTGCCAGCCTTTTATGTCTTCTACCCAGGTGCTTGACTATTGCCTGTATAGTTTGGGCAGTCTTGCACCTTCTTTTTCTTCTATTATTCGTAGTTTCTCATTTATTTTTGTTCTTTCCTTTTTTGTTATTTTCTAACCTTCTTTTGTTTTTGTCTATTTAATTAATCTTTGCAGCTCTATAATGTTCTTCTCTTGGTATCACTTCTTTGGGTCATTTCTTCTACTTGTCAGTGTATTGTATATTTTCTTCTTTGGCAAATGCTTACTAGCTGTTGTAATAATTGCTTCTTCTAATATGTCCTATATGCTGTTTATATTCTTTGTTTCTTTCCTTTGAATATTCTTTAGCACCTCCTTTGCTTCTAATCATTTCTGCAACTCTTGTGTATACTTTTCCCAGTTCTCTTCTTTTGTTTGGTCATATAAATATACTGTTCTTGATTGTTTTTTTCTTTTGATTTTAGCTTTGCTATTTCTTGATGTTATATGTTTAATCCATATTTCTGTTTTTATTATTTTATGATTACTTTCAGTAATTCTCTCTGCATCTTCAATTTCTGTCTTCTGTAGACCTAAGGCCAGTTCTTCTGATATTCATATATAGTTAATTCTTGTTGCTGTTTCTCCATTTGACCATGTAAATTCTTGACCTGTTGGATGCATATCTCTATAACTGTTACTAAAGTTCTGCTTTTTCATCTAATTAAAGATTGGCAATTTTTTGAAGTTTGCTGCTTGTAGGTATTGTCTATCAAGTACATTATTTGCAGTATGATTGAAATCATCTAAAATAACTATTTGTGTTTGTCTTCTCTTCTTGGTAATTATTTCTACGATTTTTTGTTAAATGTTTTTCTCTATTGCCTTATCATTTGGTAGTATATAAACTTCTAAAACTACTAACTCCAATTGCTAAAAGTATAGTATAAGTTCTATTATATATTTGTTTATTCTTTTGACTGCACTCACATGTTTTTTTCATTGTTTATTAATTATAATTCCTATATCTGATCCTTTCTTTTTGTCTTTTGCTGCACTTGACCAAAATCTTACATATTTCCTATTTGTCATCTGCATTAGAAATCTTCCTTCTCTTTCTGTAAGATTTGTTTCTGTGATACTTAGTATTGTAACTTCTTCTTCTTCTGCCTAGCCCAGCAGGCTAATGAGTTTCCATCCTTTGGTTTTAAGTCCATTAACATTATGACATGCTATTTTAATCTTCTTTCTTCCTTCTTTTCATTTTTCTTTTAGTTGTTTTTGTCTTGTCTTTGCTGTTTCTTCTCTTTCTTTTCCCTTTCTGTTCCTACTTCTTTCTTCTTTTGGATGAGGATGTGTTTTCTTTCTTCTGTTTTCAAAACTTTTTCTTTTATCTTGTAAGAACTTTCTTATCTCCTTATTCATATTCATTAGTTCAACTAAGGTGCCTTTAGAAGTGGGTGGCTATGTCTTCTCCTATCAAGTCATCTACTTTCTTTAGTTTTTTTAGTCTTTCTAAAATTCAGCCTAGCATATCTTCTATATATGTGTTCTTTTCTTGCTGTTGTATCTTATTTTTATTTTCTCTCTTCTCTTGACTTTCTTTTTTTCTGTTATCTATACTTCTATATCTACTTTGGTTTTTAATATTCTGTCTTAGACTGCTATTCTCTTCTTCTATTATTTGAACTTTTGGTTTTGGGTCTTCTCAATCTTTCTTTCTGTTTGTATATGTTCTGTTCTAATGACTTTTTTCTTTACTTTTGTTTTCTTCTGCATTATAGTTCTGGCTTAATCTATCTCAACTTCTTTCTCTTCTATTCTTAAAACTTTCTTTATCTCTTGGCTCTCTTCTTCTTTCATTAACCCAGTATACTTGAAAATTGTTGTACATAATTGGTTTTGACTGTGCTGCCTTCATATCTTCCTCTGTTGTGAAAATAATCAGTGCTGTTCACTTCTGATTTCTGTTTCAGTTTGGTAGAATGTATAGTGACTTCACTCCTTTACTTTTCAAGCATCACAATAATAAGACTTCTGAAGCATTTCCAGGTAGCTCTGTTAGTTTGACTGTATGTTTTCTTTGTCTTTTCCTTGCTTCGTGGTCTTCTCTTCTTCTTGTTACTCTTATCAGCTTATTATTGTTAACTGGCAGTGATCATGGAATATATTCTTTCTCTATGCTTTGCATTTGTATTACTCTAAGACTTTGTACTTAAACCTTTTGATGCATATAATCTGCACATCTTTAATTCTTCTGCAAATATACTCTACTTCTCTTTTGTTTATGTTAGTTGGTAGGTCACATATTGTTAAGTAAGTCACATTGCTGCTGAGTCTTTCTTCTTCCTTATATTCATTCTTGCATGGTTCTTCTTTGTTAATGCCTTCTTTAACCTTCTCTTTTCTAAAGCTTGGTGTATGTTTTCCTTTATCTTGTCATTCTTTATTGTAGTCTCTGGGTTCTTCTTTTTTCCTCTCTTTCTTTTCTTTATTTTCTGATATCATCTTGTACCAATCATTCTCTTTTCTGTTAATTCTTTGTATAGCTTCATTTCTGCCATAATTACAGTCAAAGACCACTTCTATTTACAGATTTCCTCTCTTGAATACTTTGTCGATGTCTTTTACATATGTATTATCCTTTAAAGACCATCTAATAAACTTTATACATTTTTCTTTTGTTTCTCCAAGGACCTCATATGCTGGTATGTTGGCTATTAGGCTGTTGTTTTGATTACAATTTCTTCTGCTTGGTGCCTATATACTTTGTTCTAATGTTATTCCTACAATGTCAATTTCTTTCTCTGTTTCTTGCTTTCTTCTTTTTTGTCTTTCTCTTTCTTCTTCTAGTGTGTTTGTCTTAATTGCTTACCATTCATTTCTGTATTCTCTTGTTCACTTATATCTTTTTGCTTCTTGGTTTCTTGTTTCTGAATACTGGATTCATCTGTCAGTTTGTTATTTATTTCTATACTTACCTCTCTCCATTCTTCTTTTTGTGATATATTTGTTTCTTCTTGTTTTCCTATATTTCCAATTTCTTCTTTTATATTTCTTTTTTCTTTTTGCTTTCTTTCGATACTCTCTTCTTCATTTTCTTTTGTTATCATTTGCTGTTTTTTGTTTTGATTATACTGTATTTGTTCTCTTTCTGTTTCTGTTGTTAGGTCTTGGTTTCCTATATTTATATTTAGTTTTTTCTCTGACTGTTCTTTCTTAGCTTTTCCTAAAATTTCTCTTGTTAGTTATAAAAGTGCTACCTTATTTGGGTCTTGATTTGTAAACAATCCAACAATTTTGTCTTCACTATCTGGTATTGTATATGTTTTGCTCGCCTCATTGAAAAAAATTTTGTTATACACACTATTCATGACTCAGTATGCTCTTTTTATGAAGAGTGCTTGTAGACTTTCTCTATACTTTATAGGAAGATTTTTGTTCATATTTACAACTCTATTCTTCTAGAATGTTTTATTATATGTTTGTTGTATTTGTTTATTTGTTTCACAAGTGACTTGTTTATCCTATTCTATTCTAAAATCTTGCACATGTTTGTTTTGTTCAGGCTGTACATGTTGTTTGTGTAATCCAAACAAATCTACATATAGAGTTATTAGCAATCTTCTAAAATTTTCCCTTTTTACTAAAATTTCTACAAAAAACTTTTGTTTTCTTCTATAGCTATCTTATTAACACTTGCAGTGCTTTTTGCTTCTAAACTTATTTGTTGCTTTCTTTGTTGCTATTACTTTTTCTTAGTGTTGTTAAGAGTGTTATCTATTGCTATTAGTGCAGAAAGTTGATCTCTTTTTCTATGATTTTGCATCCAAGTAATCATCGAAGAGAGTTGTTTTGATAATAATACCTTAACACAGTTGTATTTGATATATAATTAATTAAATAAAGTTAATACAGATTAAAAATAATTAAGTTTGATTAGTTAATAATCAAATAAAAAAATTAATTAAATATATTAAAATATATAAATAGCAAAATTTCAAATAAAATAAATTTATCAATAAAAATTATTTTATAATTTTTAAAATATTTTGAAATTATTTTAAAATTTTTTAATTATTTTGAATATCTTTCAAATATTTCAAAATATTTCAAAAATATTTCAACCTTTTTAAAATATTTCAAATTAGTCTAAATATTTATAATTATTTTCAAATTATGTTTTCATTTTTTTAGTTTTGTTATTTTTTAAAATTTTGTAAATTAGCTAAAATTTTTTTGAAATTATTTTGTTTCTTTTACAATATTGCAAAATTATTTTATTTTGAAATAATTTCATATTACTTGCAGTTATTTCAAAAGATTTTTAGTATGTAAAATCTTTTACAATATTTCACATATTTATTCTGCTAATGTAATGCACAAAATTATTAACAGTTGGAAAAGATAAATAAAAAGAAAAAGAAAAAAATAATAGTAAAAAATTAATAAATATAAAGCAAAAAAAGTGAACTAGTTGTTGAAATTAACAGATATAAAAGTTGTATAAGAAAAGAATAATATTTAGAAGATAGCTGCTAGCAATAAATAAGAATAAACAACAAAATTAATATAATTTTAAATGCATTAATAAAAAAAACAACAAGATCAAGATAGCAATAGATCAAATAATAAAAATAATAAAGATAAACAAATCAGTAATTGGAAAACAAAAACTTAAGGGACTAAGAATAATAAAAAAGCTAAATATAGAGATAATTAGACAATAAAAATTAAAAGAAAACATTAGTCAAGAATTAATAAAAGTTTTAGAAAGAAATATAATAAAGAACAAAAACAAGTATATAATATACACAAATAAAACTGCAAACTTAAAGACTAAAAAAGATACAAGAATTAAAAATAGTATAGGCATAGAGTAGATACAAATAGATAAAATACAAGAATAGTCAAAAGATGAATTAGTACTAGGTCTAGAATAATAACAAACATTAACAATAACTGAGTTAGTAGTAATATAAGCAGCAATCTTAACAATACTAAAAGAAAAACAAATAAAGGTTCTTAAAAAAAAAATACAATATGCATGGTGAAAATTAGAGATCTTATTATAACAAAAAACATTCAAATAGAGTTTTTTAAGATTAAAAGTTACAGTAAAAATAGATGAAATGATAACTTTGATAGCTTAGTAAAAAAAAATACAATAAATAAAAAAATAATATAGACTAAAGAAGTTAGTTACAAAGAGATAGAGTACTGTCTAGAGTAAAAAACAAACACATTAACATATCAGCAAAATTGCTTTGCAAGTTAATAATGAATACAAGATTAGAAACAAAATGAAAAAAATAAAAGCAATTAGAGAATTAAAACCAAAAAAAGAAGTTATGATTTATAATTAACCATATTTTTGAAAAAGATTAAAAATAACTAAAAGAATATACTGCACAACAAGAAGAAGTAATGTCAGAAGAAGTACATTTATAAAGTATATAATAGATAAACTTTTAACTTTAGAAGAACTTAATAGAAAAAGACCAAAATATATATAACAATTAAGTACCAAATATATCAAGATAAAACAAAAGAAATACAAACACATTTAGTAACATATAAGAAACAAAGAAATTTTTAAAAAAAATCTAAAAAGTGACTATCACAACAGTCTAGAAGGGGCTAAAAGAAGAAAAAAAACCCAAATTTTTCTATATGGGAACCTCTATAGCAAAAAGAGGCATTGAACTATTTTAAATTTTACTATTTAGAAAAGTATATTTTATAATCTAGTAATTAGAATTAAATAATTTTTATATTATTAGATTTACCTTATTGAGAAGAATTAAATAATATAAAAATCATTTAAATTTAATTACTAGATCATAAAATATAATTATTTAAATAGTAAAATTTATAATAGCCCAATGCTTCTTTTTGCTATGAAGGTCCCATATGTGTTATATGCAATACTCTTTAAAAAAACAAAAGCAAAAAAAATAAAAATAAGAAAGATACTAATTAAAGGTCTTATTTTAAAAGAAATACAAGATAGATTAAGGCAGCTTTTAAGTATAAAATTAAGGCAACAGTTTATAAATGTAATAGCAAAAATAATCTAAAATATATTTTATAAACAAGTATAATGAAATTGATATAAAAAAATTAACAAATAAGAAAAAAATAATGAAATAATGAGTAGAATAAAAAGAAAAAAAAAACACCAAGTAAAAAAAAAACCAAATTAACAAAGAATAAAAAAAAAAAAAGAAAAAATAAGAGAAAAAAGAAACAAATTAAAAAAGAAATACAGAAGATAATTTTAGAGCTTGTTATGAAAGAGAGAAAACTCTTTTATTATAGATTTTAAGTAGTTAGATAAATAGCTTACTTCTACTTAAAGTAATATAGCAAGTTGCATTTAGGTACTATTAGGATAATCAAATAATGCTGAACTTAGTTGTTAAGGATATTTATATAATTGCAAATGTAATTTCAAAATTTTAATAAAATACTAGCATAACTGCTTAATGAAAAAAAATAATTAAACATTACTGTTTTAATATATATGCTAGATTTGTAAAGCAATTGCAATTAGAGATTTATTAAATTAGAAAATTATATTCTAAAATAATCTTTGATCATTTCATGTATTTGATTTGTTATATAATATTTTTTTAACATAAAATCTTTTGATATTTTATTTATTTATTTAAATTTTTTTTTCTAACTTAAGCAGTCATGCTAGTGCTTTATTAAGATTCTCAAAATTACTATTGCAATTATATAGATGTATCTAACTAAGCCTATTATCATCTAATCATCTTATTAGTGCCTAAGTGCAACTTGTCATATTACTTTAAACAGAAGTAAGCTGTTTGTCTAACTACTTAAAGTCTATAATAAAAAGGTCTTCTCTCTTTTATAATAAGCTCTAAAATTGTCTTTTTAGTTTCATCTTCATTTTACTTTTCTTTTTTTTTTGCTTTCTTTTTTTTCTCTATTTTTTGCTAACTAGTTTTTTTTTTATTTAAATTATCTTTTTATTTTTAAAGTTTTTTTCATTTTGTTAGTTATTTCTGTTCTTTTTTTTTATTTATTGATTTTTTTGTATTATGTTCTTTAGACTTGCTTGTAAAAGATATTTCAAGCTATTTTTGCCAATATATTTACAAAGCATTATCTTGTTCTTATATCTAGAAGTTGTATTAACTTGTTTTAAGTTGTTTTTAGAATTAGGTTCTTGACTAGTGCTTTTTTCAATTCTGTTTCTTTTGCTTCTATTTTTTTGAATAATGTTGTATAAAATATATAAAATGAAACTCTAGTTTTTTCTTTTTCTTTTAATTCTTTTCATGCTGTTGCAATAAATACTTTTTGTATTCTTTTTTAAAAATTTGTTTGTCCTTTACATACTACCAGATGCCTTTGTGTTTCTTTGATTTTGTCTTGACATATTTAGCATTCTGCATTTATATATAAATCTGATCTTCTTTTTTAAGTTTTTTCAATATTGGAAGTTTGTCCAATACACATTTTATAAAAGCACTTCTTCTTATGCTGCTCTTTTTTATTATATAATGTTGTAATATGGTTGCTTAACCTAACTAGATTCTAAATATTTGTTTAATAAATATGTCATCACTAGTTAAATCAAGCAAGAATATTACTTGACTTAACATGAATAAGTGGTTAAAAAATGTGTTTAAAAAAAATATATAAGTTGTATTCCTAAAACTAAGATAAAAATAACTAAAATAACTAAGGAATAAACTAAAACAACAAAAGTATTT
>CAJVQA010006377.1:0-14971 GCA_910591915.1 Cetraspora pellucida | reverse complement strand
ATTACAGGTATCCTAACCCAATCATTAGTAACAGTTGCTGTAATATGAATATTATATAGGTGATTATTCAAATTTTTGCCATTGATGAAATTTGAACATCCAACTTATCACTTGGAGGGTTGACAATCTGATCACTTCACTAGGTCGCCACATCCTTTTCTCTAAGATAATTTCTACAAGCAAGATTTATTTTCTCTTAGTAAAATAAAGTAAAGTTATTAATATTGTATTACCTTTTTTAAACTGCCTCAAAGAAGGGTATAGTTTTTTAACAATGTCTAACAGAAGCTATACTTTTCTTTTGGACATTGCATATATCTGTAAGAGATTTTCTGTGCTGTGTCATCATTATAGTATTAAAATTAAGAAGGCTTTATCTATAACAATTGGTGTCTTCTGACAGAAAGGTTAAATCTTTAGAGAAATAAGTCATCTCAGATAAAACATTCTCAGATATATTGAAAAAGTTATTCTGGCAAGATACTTAGACAAGTATTAGTTATCTTGGCAAAAGACTCAGATGAGTATTAGTTATTTTAGCAAGAGACCCAAACAAGCATTAGTTATCCTAATAAGAGATTTAGACAAGTATTAGTTATTCTGACAGAGTTCTGAATATAGAAACACTTTTCTTTTATGGTTCATACTGCTGCTGAACTTTATAATGAAAACATCAACAAGCACATCTAACTGAATTTCACCTTGCAGTAGACATACTCTAAGCATAGCATCCAGATTTATCTTGTCTCCAGTGTTACTTTTCTTAACATATTAGCCCTTGCACAGATTTCAAATAATTTTGGACTTGGTACCAAACCAACTTTGCAGCTTAACATTATTCTTTTTAAACTCAGAAAAATTTTACTGTTTTTACTACTCTATATTTAAACTAAATTACAATTTGCCTTTGTATTAAAAATATTATTTTTAGTTGTCAATACCAACAAGACATTAGTGATTCTAAAACAATTGCTTTAACCTTAGTTAGAAGATATACCAACCTCTTTTAACTTCCTATCTTACCTTTTGAATACCAAAATGCTTTTGATCTTTATCTTAATGTTTTTCTAAGTTTTAGTTTTGAAGAACCAGGAGAATTTAGTTAACATCTTGAAAATTTAGAAAGTTCTATCCTACCACCTATTACTGATATTATTTTCACTAATAATATTTTCTTCTTATGTAACCCAGCAGACAGCTTAGCTTCATATAGTAAATTAGTCACATCTACTGAATTTTCTGAAAGTTATTATACTTCTGATTGGACTCCACAAATTCCTTTACTATTTATTAACAATTTAGAAACAGAAGAATATATTACTGCTTTAGTAAAACTTATAGAAACCTTTAGCTCAAATTATACTTCTACTAACTTACCTCAGCAAACTTTTAAAAATAGTTCTCCTCCTTTACTTCTATATGAATTTGCTTTTCCTTAACCTCAACCTATCACTGTTCAATTTCAACCTATTGTTATTCAACCTTAATCTTAACTTCTTTCTCCACTCCTATCTATTCTTGATAATTCTTCTAACCTATCTGATAACATGGCACAACAAGCTTTATAGAATGCTGCACAAGCTATGGCTAACCTTATCAATGCTCTGAATAAAAGTGAAAAAGCTCTTATAAAGGCTAACTTCTTTTATGATGATGGAACCCAAGATCCAAAATAATGGCTTGAAGATTTTTGAAGAGCCACTACTGCTAACAAGTAAGATGCTGCTTAAAAATTAAAACTTATCTCTGTATATTTAAAAGAAATTGCATTAGATTAGTAGTTAAGTCTTAACCCTGCTCCAAATGCTTTTAATGATAATGTTAACAAAAACAGAAGCTTTAAACATTTTTTTAGACTTAGTTTCTATACATCTAGACAAAAAGCTATTTGGCAGAAACAGCTTTTTGATATCAAACAAGGCCCAGACACAGTAGATGCTTATGTCAATCATTTTAGACAATTGAAAAGACAAGTTGACCTTGATAATGCTTTTCTTGCTGTCTTTACCAAACAATTATTTATCTAAGGACTACATTCTGAATTCTTTATCAATACATAAGCTTATGCACCTGCTAATCTTAATGCTGCTATTACTATTGCAAAACAATGGGAAACTAAACATATAATGGCTACTAGCACTACTACAAAAACAGACCAAGCTATCAAACAACTAACAGACCAGATTGCCAAACTTAGTATCAACTTGGCACAGCAACAGCAACCACTTCAACCTCAATTTGCTAACTATGCAGCTACATCTAACTCTAATAGACCTCAAGCTAAAGATCCATATCACTGCCACTACTGTAAATGTATAGAACATTTTATTGCTAAATGTAGAACCAGATAAGCTAAACAATGATCCAACCAAAGAGATAACTATAGAAGAAATGACAAATGCAACCAAAGGTCTTGATCTCAAAGTCATGACAGATCTTATTATTGAAATCCTTCTAGAGAAAGAGGAAACTCTAGAAAAAGAAGCAGATACTCAGACTCCTATAATAGTGATAGAAGAAGAACTAGTTTTCACTTACCATTACCTTACTATAAAGATGTTAACTACCTTGGGCATAAAGATTCTCCTCCTATTTCTTTTGTTACAACACCAAAAAAATAAGAACAGTTTCTTGACAATCCTTCTATTTATACAGCTATGTTCATATATCTGTATAAAGAAGCTAAAAATGCTAACCTAGTCCAATCACCTATTCATACTACATTTGTAAAATGTAATATCTGACTTAGAAACAGATCCTACCAAGCTATCATTAATAGTAGTGCTGCTATTAGCATGATCGCTCATTAGACTGTTAAAGAATTAGAACTCAAAATTAAACAAGCATCTACTAGCCTAATTGTTACAGCAACTGGTACTTCTATATATCCTTTAGGAATTATTAAAGATCTCCAAGTAGAAATTGAAGAAATGATGATTCCAATCACTGTTAAAGTTGTTCCTACTATCTTCTATTCCCTTCTTCTTAATAATAACTGGTCCAAGAAAGTTGGTACCAATTATAACTAAAAGAATAATTGTTATTCGTTCAAGTGGAATAACAAAAAGGTTTCAGTACCAATGACCTATGAAAGTAATTATGCCTTACCTGCCCAATTAACAGTAACAGACCCAAAAGAGCTCAACCTCTATGAGCAAGAATTCTTTACTCCTCATGAAATATATACTGCTCAACTTACCTTAGAAACAGACAATGAAGGATAGACCATTTACCAACCTTGATGATGAACCCAAGCTGCCTCATTTTATGTATGTAGCAACTATAAATCTTCTGATTATCTCTTTGCTAACTGCCTTCAAAATACTTGCAATTAATGTTATCATAAAAGACATATTGCTATTTATTGTCAACTGCAAGCTTCTCGAAAAGAAACTTGTAAGAATTACCAAAGCTCTGAACATCTTTATTGACAATGCCATGAAAATATTTGTCATGAATGCAACTCAATAGGACACATTGCTGTTAATTGTCCTTTAGCTTCTCTTAAGCACCAAAATTAGACCTACCAATATAGATGCAACTCTAATGAAATTGAAGCCCAAAGACAATACTATCATAGCAATTATTGCATCTATCATTGCTGCCATTGCAAGAACTCTCAAAGACCAGAAATCCTACAAGAATTAGATAAAGTTCTTGTTTGTAAAAGTTGCTATACTGACTTTTACCAAAGTCTCAATTATGATAATCCCAAAAGCCAATACTACTACATCCAAAGTAATAGATATGAAATCTTGGTTGAATGCAAATTATGCAAACATGTTGAACCCAAAAATAGATGCATAATTTAGAAAGTATTACAAAAAAACTATGGTTTTGTGAACTTGAATACTTATATGCTTACAAAGCTAATACAGATGTCCTCTATAACCCTAACTATAATCTGTGTATCCAAATTAGACACTATACTAAGTCAACCAGAAGTGCTAAATCTTAGTATGAAATGAACCAGACTCATATCTTCTGTCTTGCTAAAGTTTATTTGCAAGAAACAGACTTTACTATTACTGAAGCATTGGAATCCAACTTAATAACCAGATTAATTAATCATGAACCTATGAAGAAATAGACCTTATCTTATGAGCTAAACAAACTGTTCTTAATAAAAAAAAAAAGAAACTTCTTCAACAAACATTGGCCAAACCTTTTGACATTAGCCATCTAGAATTTGACTATCAGCTTGTTATCACTAACCTTTATTGACAATTTAGTGCTTCTGTTAATCTTTGTAAAAAATGCTTACATGTTAAGCATCAGAATAAATTGGACACTTATCAAGAATATTGTTAGAACTATGCTTCTTTATCAGTTCCTATCTACAAACCTTCTATACCAGAACCAGTAGACCCTTTGTTCAGCTTCATCAATGCAACCTTACCAGAACCAGACTTATTACAACTACAAGTTGCACAACTATAACAATAAGTTAAAACTTAGAACTAACTTATTCTATAGCTCTAATAGAAAGTAGAAAAGTTAGAGAGATTTATCCAGACCCTTCTACAAGTATTTTAACAAGATGTCCAGACCACTCAACAATGATATACTTCTCTTGCTCATGAATAGGAAAAGTTAAATTTTTAGATCATTCTAGGCAAGATGAAAAACTACCTGTTGAATTAGACAATATGCATCAAGTTTTTACAATTGACACTATGATCTTCTATGAAAAATATAATATTAGTTCAAAACTATCTAAATTAAACATTGAACTTTAGATGCTAAACAAGAAAAACAATTCAGCAAGCTGCTAATGAAGTTTTCAGATTTTATTGCACAAGATGCAACAAAATTAAGATGCACTGATCTTGTAACTCATCGAATCTATACAGAAGAAGAACTTCCTATTCGATCTTGACCTTATTCTTCTTCTTTTACAGAACAGACATTTATTAAAGAAAAAATTTAATGAATGCTTAATAGTAGACTTATATGACCCTTTTCTAGTTCCTAAACCTCACCAGTAGTATTAGTTTAAAATAAAAATAGCAAATTATGATTCTGTGTTGATTATTGTAAACTTAATAATATTACTAAGAAAGATGCTTATCCTTTATCTTGTATTAATGAAATGCTTAATACTCTAAAAAGATTCAAGTAGTTCTTTATACTTAATCTTGCAAGTAGATATTGGCAAGTTGTTATGCATTCTACAGATAGAGAAAAGACTGCTTTTGTAACTCAATATAGTATATACGAGTTTAATGTAATATCCTTTGAACTATGTAATGCACCTATGATCTTTTAATAATTAATGAATAGAGTATACCAAAACATTGCATGGAACTTTGTAGTAGTCTACCTTGATGATACTATAGTATACTTCAAGATCTTTGATGAATATTTAGAACATTTATGACAAACTTTTATTAAAATCAAAAAAGCTGGTTTATAATTAAACTTAGAAAAATGTAATTTTTGAATGCAAAGTTTACTATTCTTAGGATATATAGTTACCTCAATTGGAATAGCACCTGACCTTCAAAAGATAGATGCTGTTCAGAAGATTCAATCATCTAATAATATAACCCAACTATGTTTATTTTTAGAACTAGTAGGTTACTATCGACAGTTTATTTATAACTTCTCTAAAGTAACATAGCCTTTAAATCAGCTACTATATAAAGAAACTCCTTATATATAGGATGAACTACAACAAGAAGCTTTTGAAGAATTGAAACAAAGACTTACTATAGCTCCTATATTAAAATATTATAACTTTGATAGATTATTTATCTTAGCTACTGATGTCTCTTATTATAGATTCAGAGCTACTCTTAGTCAATTAGATAGAAACAGAAAAGAACATCCTGTAGCCTATACAAGTAAAAGTTTAACTAAAGGAGAAGTCAATTATAGTGTTACTAAACTTGAATATGCTGCAGTTGTATGGGCTATTGAACATTTTCATAAATATCTTGAAACTACCAAGTTTATCATAATCACTGACCACTCTGCTCTCAAGTAGTTACAATCTGCTGAATCTAAAGGATGCTTAGAAAGATGGATTCTAAAACTCTAGCCCTATAACTTTAAAATTATCCATAAACTAGAAAGAGTTCACTTCAATATAGATGCCCTATCTTGATTCCAGACATAGACCTTCTACCAAAACTCTTCCTTATGAATTTGGACTTTTATTATAATTTATATAATTATATAAAATCAGACAAGTTACCTAACTCTTTATTATAAGAACAGACTAAACAAATATAACATTATACTAGACATTTTATTACTAAGAAAGGACTATTATATAAGAAAAACAAAAAGAACACTCAGTACTCTTTTTGTATTATCAAATAGAATGAAGTAAAATCTGTTTTGTATATAATATATAAGTAACTTACTGCAGAACACTTAGGAACAGATGTTATGTACTATAAAATAGCTAAATGATATTATTGAGACCAAATGTATCAAGATGTACAAAAATATATTAAAATATGTAAAGAGTGCCAAAAGAGACTAAAAGGCAAATGAACTAAACCCCTTCACCCTATTCAAATAGGATGAGTCTTTAAATAAATTAGAATTGACTTAGTAAGACTCTACTAATTACTAAGCAAAATAATCAATATATTATTATTGCTACTAACTATTTAACAAGATAGCC
Source organism: Cetraspora pellucida (assembly GCA_910591915.1). NCBI lineage: Eukaryota > Fungi > Glomeromycota > Glomeromycetes > Diversisporales > Gigasporaceae > Cetraspora > Cetraspora pellucida. The sequence continues at coordinate 8,334 of CAJVQA010006377.1, read as the reverse complement.
AGAAGCCTATGCTGTATCTAATGCCAAAGCAAATACCTTAGTTCAGTTTATTTTTGAAAAAATTATTTGTTGACATAGAACACCAAAAATTATTCTCTCAGATCAAGAAAAAAATTTTATTAGTGAAACTGTTCACATTTTATGTAAAAAGTTTCTTATCAAATATAAGTTCTCTTCATCATATTACTCACAGACAAATAGAATGATTGAACATCTTAATTGAACCTTATATGAATCATTCATTAAAGTAAAAGGAGATGATGATTAGGATTTATATATACCTGCTGTATTGCTTGCTTATTAAATAAAGAAGCAAGTTACAACTAGATATACTTCTTTTTAGCTTGTATATGAATAACAAGCTGTTCTTCCAATTGAAGCTTTACTACCTGTTGAACTCTATGAAGAAACAAAGTATGACTTACAAGATAGCATATTGCATTAAGCATTTGAGCTTATTGACAAGCTATCTGAATTGCAAAATGATGCAAGAGAAAAGACTAATGAATTGCAACAGAAACAGAAAGAATACTTTGATGACAAAATCTATTATAAAACATTTGAAATAGGTGACAAAGTATGGATAATTAGAAAAGATATTGAATATTCTCAATCAGCTAAATTTGAAGATAAAAGAACTAGATCCTTTATTATTCAAGAAAAATTAAACAATGATGTCTATAAACTTTGTAACAACAAAGAAAAAATATTGCAAAAATACTATAATAGTAATCATCTTGCTAAATGTTATGAAAAACAAATATAAGAACCTTTTGTTCTTATTGAATAATTGGAATTTCTAAAAGAAATTTCTAAAACTGAAGGAAAAGACAATAATATTATACAAATTTTCAATGTTACAGTTTAGTTGAAGATTGTGATACTTGAAAATTTATATAAACATCTTTGAATCATACAAATTTTTTAAAAATAAAATTCTTAAAATTACAACTAAAAACAGTAATCGCTTTAAACAACTTTTTTCAAATCTGAAAACAGGATTCTGTGTCTCAAAATTACTTAAATATATTACTTCAAAATATTATTCTTTGAAGTGATAAAGAACCAAAAAAAGTTATTAACTTAACTCTATAATAGAAGCCTCAGTAGAATTTAATATTGATGAATTTCTACAATTAGAAGAAATATAACCTTCTCTAATCAAAACTCTACTTAATAAAGTATTTACAAAGTTAGAAAGTAATAATACCAACCATCTAACTTAAATAATAAACAATTTGAAACAAACACCAGTGCAACAACTCGAAGTATAACCAACTCCTTTTCTGAAGAAACATGAAAAAAAAGTTAATCAAATTCTAAAGTTCTTATTCACTTCTGAACATACTTGATATAATCTCAACAAGAAAATTGAAGCTTACTTTTATCTAGAACAAATAATCTCAAAATTCAACAATTTTTCAGAGATTAAAGACCTTATCCAGAATGCTCAAATAACAAGAAGAGCAAAGAATACTTGAAAAGATGCTCTCAGAATATACAAAATCCTTGAGTTGCAACCAAAAGAAATAATCTTGTAGCTAAAGTATGTGACTACAACACATATTATCAAGTTTCTAGATAATAAATATACCCAACTTCTTAATTCAGTTAGAATATAGAATTTATAAAATAAATTTTTAAAAGGATTAGAAATGTTATAGAATGAATTATTATTTTATTATTATTATTATTTAGAATTAGCTATTTTATTATTGTATTATTATTATTATTACTAATAGTTGCTAGAACTTTTTGATCGATTAATAATCACTTAGTCACTTAGTTGCTTAGTTGCTTAGTCGCTTAGCTATTTAGTTACTTAGTAATTAGTCACTTAGTAATTATTAGTCATTAGTTGCTAGAACTTTCTAGTCACTTAGTAATCAAGTAGTTGCTTAGTCACTTAGTCACTTAGTTGCTTAATGCTTAGTTGCTTAGTCACTTAATTGCTTAGTTGCTTGACTGCTTAGTTACTTAGTTCATAGATATATAAATTCTGCTAAATTTCTTAAATGCAATTAAGCAACAGACATACCTCTTCTCTTTAATATTGTAAACACATCTTGAGATTCTTTAGAAACAGAAACCTAAAGATAGCCTTTTTGTCATTATTTTAATAAATAACTTTTAACTATAAATTGTATTGATACTCTCTCTTTAGGATAATTCCTATAGGCAAGATTTATCTTCTTTTAGTGAAATAAAGTAAAGTTATTAGTATTTTATTATCTTTTCTAAACTGCCTTAGAGAAGGGTATAGTTTCTTGACAATGTCTAACAAAAACTATACTTCTCTTTTAGATACTGCATATACCTATAAGAAATTCTCTATGCTGTGTTATCATTATAATGTGAAAATTAAGAAGACTTTTACCTATAATAGTATGTTATTATACAATCAATTATTTAATATAAATATTTTAATTAATAATAAAGAAATTAAAATATAATAAATAATTATGGCTAATTTATTGTTTAACAATAGTATTTTATTAAATTAATAAGTAGCAAATAATGCAAAAGATTTCAAATATAGAATTTAGTAATATTTTTTAAAACTTTAAATTAATTTATAATATTTTACAATATTTCAAATCATTTTGAATAATTGTTAACTTTAGATACAGTATAAGAAATTTTTTAAAAGTATATGAATATATTAAAAATTTATCAAGATAATCTAGAAATTTTTATAAGCTAAATAAACTTTAATGTAAAGCTTTTGCATATTATAGAAGTTTAATTTTATTTAAAAATTTTTACAAGTATGTAAATATCTTGAAAGCTTTTCAATTTTTGATTTATTTTCCTTTATTCTTTATTTTTAATTATTTTATAATCACAATTTTAAAAATTTTCATAATATTTCAAATTATTTCAACATTTTGTAATATTCTCATATATGAATATAGTAATGTTAAAGATAATTTAAAATAAATATATTATGTTATTATATATAATATTTAGAAATTTACTTTATTAAATAATTTAGATTAATAAACTTTTTGCTATTAGTTAAAATTTTATTTAAAATTAATTTTACTATATTATAATTAAATATTAATTTTATTATTAATTTTTAATTTTAATGAACTTTAAAATATTTTAAATTATTTTTAAAATATTTTAAAATATTTTAAAATATTTTGCATTCTTTAAATAATTTCTAAATTTATTTTACAATATTTGCCTTCTATATATTTAGATAAATTCTTTCACTATATTTTGAACTATTTTTTACTGTACAATAATTTTAAAAATTTTTTTACAATATTGTGAAAATTTTTTCATAGTGCAATAGTTTCAAAATTTATTTCACAATATTTTAAAATATTTTGCATTTTGCAAAAATTTTGAAATTTCTTTCACATTATTTCAAAATTTTTGTATTATGCAAAATCTTTTGAAATATTTTACATCTATAATTTTGCTAATATAGAAAACACATCAAAAGTTCTATTACTACAATGCTTAAGAAAAAGAAATGCAAAATCAATATATATTCTAACAAACAGGAATAGTAACCAAAGAAAATTAGCAATAATTACTTTTGTATCAGAAAAGAAAATGAAAGCAGCATAGACTAAACTAATAAAATTTAACAATTACTGATTTTTTTGGCAAAAGAGCTTAAAAAAAAAGAAAGAAAATAAAAAAGTATATCATAAAAGATATAGTTAAATCTTTGATGCAGAAGAAAATAGAAGCAAAGAAAAAGACCAATTAAATGAAACATATACAAAAAAAAGAAAAAATAGGAAATATATAAGAATAAAAGACCAACCAATAGAAGAAAGAAGTAATAGCCAAAGCCAAAATACTGAAAGTAAAAAAGTTATAGAAATATAGATAAAAAGAAAGAAAAAAAGTTTGAGATAAGAACTAATAAAAGCAAGACTCAAAAACAAAAAAAGAACACTTATATAAAAGATATATTAGGTTGAATTTTAAAAAATTTAAAAAAATTAGAAAAAATAAGAGATCTAACAAAAGAAAACATAACCAAACACTCTTAAAGGCAACTTAGTTAAATTTATGAACATAGATAAGAAAATTGAAGAGTTTTTGCAAAAGAAGAGAAAAGTTTTTGAAAATGAAAAAAAAATATCTTCTTATTTAAAAAAAGAAAAGAGCAAAAAAAATAAATAAATAAATAAATGTAAAAGTAAAACAAAAATAATTAAAAGATAAATAAAAAGAAGGAAAAAAGAAGATTAAAATAGTATACCATAATGTTAATGAACTTAAAACTAAAGGATGAAAACTTGAAAATTTGCTAAGCTGAACAGAAAAAGAAAAAATTACAATACTAGAAATTACAGAAATAAATTTTACAAAAAGAGAAAGAAGATTCCTAACATATACTATAAATAGTAAATATGTAGGTTTCTGGTTAAGTGCAACAAAAGATAAGAAAAAGAGATCTAGTATAGGTATCCTAGTTAATAAGCAATAAAAGAAACATGTAGATGCAACCAAAAAATAAATAAATACATAATAAAGCTTATACTATATTTTAAGTAATTAAAACTCATAGTCTTATAAGTTTATATACTACCAACTAACAAAACAATAAGAAAAAGCATTTAACAAAAAATAATAAAAATAGTTACTAAAAGGAAAAAGCAAATACAAATAGTTATTATAGGTGATTTTAATTACATAGTGAATAACATATTAAATAGACAACATTTACAAGCAGCAAATTTCAAAAAACTACTAATTTTTAATTAGATAAAAAAATAGAAGTTCAGTAACACTTATAAAGATATGCATTAAATAAGTTAAAAATTTATATGATCAAATAAAGAAGCTAACAAAAATTGATTACATATAGGTGCTAGAAGGACTGGCTTCAGATTTACAGAAGCTAGAAATTAAAGAAGCAGAAAGAATTACTAAAAGTGATTATAAAATAATAAAATCAGAAATATAGATTAAATATATAATAGTAAAGAATAGCAAAGCAAAAGTCAAAAGAAAAAAACAATCAAGAACAGTATATTTATATAATCAAGCAAAAAAAGAAGATTAGAAAAAGTATATACAAGAGTTGTAAAAACATTTAAAAGTCAAGAAGATGCTAAAAAACATCCAAAAAAAACAAAACAAAAGAAAAGAAATAAACAGAATAAATAGTATATAAAATGTAATAAAAGAAGCAATTATTATAGCAGCAAGTAAGCATTAATTTAAGAAAAAGATATATAATACAGTAATAAATAAAAAAAACAATCAAAGAAAACAACATTAAGAGAAGAATATTGTAAAGTTGCAAAAGATAATTAAATATATGAAAACAAGAAAGGGCCAAGAAGTAATAAAAGAAGAAAGAACAAAAATAAATGAGTAATTATAAATATTAGAAGAAAAAAAAAATACAAAACTGCCAAAACTATATAATAATGGTCAAGTGTTTGAATAAAAAGATTGGCAGAAATTGTTACAAGAGAAACAAAAGAAAAAATAAAAACAAAGCCAAAAAAGACAAATAGAAAAAAATATGAATAAAAAATGTGAAATGATTAAAATAGATCAAGAAAAAATGATAGCTAGTCCTTTAAACAAACCTTACAAAAAAATAATGCTTAACAGATTTATTAAACAAGAAGAAAATTTGACAAACCTAATATTAGAACCAAAGTTAGTTAAGTCTAATATAGCAGAGCATTACAAGAAACAATTTTAAAAAAAAAACATGAAACTAAAAGAAATGTCAAAAAGGTAAAAAAAAGTTTACAAGCAACAAGAACATATTAAAGAAAAACAATATATAAAAGTTAAAAGAAATATTAAAAAAAAGAAATAAAAAGAGATGCTAAAAGAACTTAAAGTAAAAATAGCTTTAGGCATATCTGATATAAGCTATATACTAATCAAATAGGCAAAAAAACAAAAAAAGTCTTTAGAGCCTTTGCTAATCTTTGTTTGGAAGAAAGTAAAATACCAACTAAATAAAAAATCATACAAGTCTATTTAATACCAAAGAATGTGAAGTGGGAGTATAACTTAAATAATATTCAACTAATAGACTAATTAAACATTTAGAAAAGTAATAATAAAAATAATAATAAAAAAATTTGTCAAAGTGTTTATGAAAAAATAAGTACTCAAGGAACCAAATTATACAGGCCTATTAAAAAATTTAACAGAGCAGCCAATATATATTCTAAATATGATAATAGAAGAAACAAAAAAAAAATTAAAGAAATATGAATATTTCTGCAAAATATGAAAAAGATATTTGACTCAGTTCTATTTAAAACTCTTAAATTAGCATTACAAAAAGTCAAGATATTTAGAAAAATGATAAAATACATCTTAAATTTTTTTCATAAAAGGTGATTAAGAATAATTATAAGGATATAGTAACTTAATGAAATAAATAAGTTGTCAATCTTTCAAGTGGTTAATAGTGAGTTCAAAACTTACCGACAGTAAAAATTTGAATAATCTTCTATATAATACATAGGTAACATTATGGCAACAGTATTCTGTTGATCAGTTGAGATAAAATATTTGTAACTATAGTTATACTAGCATGACTTGCAAGTCATGAGGCATCTGCACAATATTGGAGTTATACAGGAAAATGCAAACCAGCATCAGGTAGTATAAATTCAAGATAAGTTTTTATGATCATATAAATTTGTAAAACTAGGAAGCCAGAGCCTATTTAAGAAGACCTGAGTAGAGAGATAACATAAATCTTTAATAGTACTACTATAAAAACTAGATCTAAGAAATAAATACCAATATAGAAAGAATCAGGCAAGCAAAAACCTTGAGTAAGAGGTATTACTAATCAGACTATTAGAAGTCTTGAACCAGAGAAAAAAGATCTTGAGAACAGACTCTTATAATATCAGAGACAGGTCATAGTCTTTCTGAGTTATCTGAATTAGAAGTTTTAGGACCAAAACAGAGTATAACTAAGAATTAGGAATATGCTATGAAGTTGATACTAAGGTTTGAATAAACTTTACAAGAGTAAGCTCTGTTAACAAAGATTAAATATAAGTAGTTAGTTAGCAAGAAGACCTCCTAGAGCCTTACAGTTAGGTAATGTACTTTGAAATGTATAACAGTTTGACAGATATACAGACAGAGAAGTCAAGATTAGATTAAATGACACTTCAGTATACAGGAACTTGTATGCTATCTGCTAGTATAGTATAAGAGTTATCTTGTACAAGTTATGTAATCATAATCGAATTTACAATAAAAGCAGTAGTTACTAATAACTAATGGTCTTAGTGAAAACAAAAAAAAAAAATAATTACAGCCTATAGTTTAACAAAAGAAATAACAGTAAAGAATAGAATAGACCAAGATAAAGTAATATTATCATTAATATAATACTTTTTTTATAATTCATTATTAGAAAGAGTACAAGAAGATAAAAGTTTAAAATATATAGTTGAACAATAAATTAAAAAAGAAATACAGTGCAATAATATCATAAAATATTATCAAGTAGCAATTGCATATGCAAATAATATAACATGAATTGCAAATAGTAAAAGTTAGCTATTAGAGATTCTAGAAATAGTTAAAAAGTTTTTTAAAATAAATAATATAAAAATAAATAGATTAAAATCAAAACTGCTAGTAATGAATACAAATGTTAAAAAAAAAAAGTAGCTTTTAAAAAGAGTAGAATAATAAAAGAACCAAAAAACAAAATAGTTCATTTACTAGAAATATAGTTGAACAATAGAATTTAAAAAGTATTAGTTAAAAGAAAAGCTAAAGAAATAATCAGTCAGACAATAAAAGATCTTAAATACAAAAAAATAACAATAAGTCAGATTACATGCATAAATAATACAATAATAATATTTTTAATACTTCTTTTAGTTTTTTTGTTTTTTTTATTTTCTTATAAGAAAATATTATCAGATTGGTAATACTTTATTGTAGAATAGCAGTTAAAAATAGCCTTTCAAATGGTAACTTGTTATGATCTAATATGGTAGATCACTTTTAAGCACTTTTAAAAGCAACTAGAAAAGTTAAGACTTCAAAATTAAATATATAATATTAACAGTAATGTTAATATTTTCTTAATAAAAAAACTATCAATATGACTATTTAAATAAAAAAATATTTTTAATAAGTTGTTTAATTTTTACTGTATATATTTTTAATTTAAAAATATTTGATAAACAATATTGTAATAAAATCAACTCTTTTCACTGATCACCAAAACACAAAACCTCCAGAAACAAAAATCAAGACTAACAGAAAAACTATTGTCAAAACTGTGCTTGAAGACTTAACAAAAAAGAAAGAGCTGCAAAAATAGAACTAGCAAGCAAAGCAGCAGAA
>CAJVQA010006376.1:0-14971 GCA_910591915.1 Cetraspora pellucida | reverse complement strand
AGATGCCCCAGACCTGCCAGTCATGCTGGTGCGACCATAGTTACAGGTATCCTATCCCAACTGATTGACAGAATGCCGTTGCTATAATACCGTTTATATATTACATAGGTGATTATCCAAATTTCGCCATCGGTGGGTTTTGAACTCACAACCTATCACTTGGGAGTATGACAACTTATCCACTTCACTAAGTTGCCATACCACAATAATGTAATTCTAATTTTATAATTTAATAAAGATAATATTTATTTAAATATTTATATATACTACTATATTTTTTTATTTTATTTTACTAAAATTTTGTTATTTAATTTTACTTTATTACTATTTATTACTTCTTATTAATTCTTTTATTTATATTAATATTTATTTATTTTAATTATAATATATATCTATATTTTTTTATTCTATTTAATACTATTTTATTAATTTATTTATTTCTTTTCAAAGTATATTCTGCTATCTATTCTATTAGCACCTAATTTTTTTGGTAAATATAATCTTTTTTTACTTATAAATTATAACCTTTTCAACTAATAAAAGTTCAACTTAATTTATCTTATATAACAATAATTCACAAACCTTTTATACCATATTAAACAAATATAAGTTATATGAATGTCACTAGAAAAATTAACAATCTAAAAATAAAATTATGGATTTCATAATATCTATTTTTAGATTGTTGGGTTTTCTTTTGGTAACACTCATATATTACTCCCTATATATCTTATCACTTTTAATATATCTTATCTATTATTTTTCTATATTCTATTTATTTTTTATCAAATAATCACTCTTTTTGCAAAACACTCTACTACTATATACTTATATATTTATAGTAAATATATTTTATCTTTATAACTTACCAATACCTGTTAATGTAAGTGATGAGTTACATACTAGTTTTATATAAAAAATTACTATATTTTTTATATTTGCAAATACTTATTTATAAATTATTCTGATAAAATTTTTTTAAAATTTAAAAAAAATTTAGCTTATATATAAAATAATATAATAAACATTTTTACTTAATAAACAAAATATAGTTTGTATAATAAAAAAAGACTATAAATTAAAAACTATATAATTTAACTAATTTTATAAATTTGTAAATTAATAAGAAAAAATATTTAATTAAAATATAATAAATTTATTTTTAAACCTTAATAATATAGTATATATAATTCTAAAACTATAGTTTAAAATAACAGTTATTATATTTAATATTATTAATAAGCTTTTTAATTTATTTTATAAAATATAATATATTAAAAGTGATAATATAATATATCTTATTAGTATAACTAATAAAAAACAAACAAAATTCATATAACCCAAAACCTAATTTTAAATACTATTGGCTAACTATATAAGTGTTATATGTAACAGCTATTACATCTATATTTTTTAATAAAAAATTATTTAAATTATATAAAATTTTTAAAAATATATGCAATATGTTATTATGAATAATTAAGACATCAATATCAATTAACTTAGTAAATGTTGACTATTATATAATTATGATTATCAATTAAAAAACTCATAAATGTTGTTCAACCAATAAAATTTTTATATCTAAATAACCTTAATGTTAATTATTTGATGACTTGGATCATTTAAATTTGAGTTAAATAACTAAGTCATTTACTATCTCTAGGATAAATTAGGTAAAAAATTTTTAATTTAGTTATTTTTTAATAATAATTTTTTAATATTTATTTCTTAATACAACTATAGTGTTTTATTAATAATTGTAGCAGATTAAAATAATATTTTATAAAGTGTAAAAAGACTAATCGAAATATACAAAATTTTGTAATGTGTCTTTTTAGTTTTTTTTTTAGGGTTAGTAATCAGCTTTAGGATAGAATTTATAGCAAACAAGTATAAGTAGGTTTTAGGTAAGGTTTTTTTACATATTAAAAATAATATATATAACTTTGTCTAACTAGTGTCTTTGCAGAATCCTAGTTTTAAGAAGTTAAATAAAAACCTCAAATTTTATTTTAATATGATTTGTGACAATAATTATTATTTAATGTTTTAAGTTTATTTTTTAATATTTTTATTTTAATAAATTATTATAACTAACTTACTCTTGTGATGATATTATCTGTATTATAAAATTATTAAAATTAATAAATAAAATAAACTTTTGAAAATTAGAATTAGGGTTTAAATTTATGTTAAAGTTAAAGTATAAAGTTATATATATCTAAAATTATATGCTGAAAACTTTTACTTAATAACTTAAAATTAGTTTTTATGATTTTTTAATTTTTTTCATAAATATTTCTTTATTTTTGTTACACAAGATCCTGTGATCTGATTGGCTTTACATATAAAGAGGTGATATCACCCCGGATGCAAGTTAGCAACACTCTTTATAAATTAAGACTTTTTAAATAAATGTTACTTTTAAATATTTATATACGTATTTTTAAATCATTATATTAAAATTATATTCTTTATTTTATTATCTTTATTACAATATACATCTTTAATTATATTAGAACTACATGATTTATTACGTTGTACGTACTATTTATTATTATAATATACATATCAGATATACAGTGTTTAAAATATACGTACATGTTTTTATAATACGGTATAACACTAAACCAAGTTTGGTCCCGGATCAGATTGAGTTTTTAGTCCAAATCAGAAAACTAAGCAATATATATGGAAACACGGATACTATTTTGGATACAATTATCTGATACGTATATATGATATTTCTTTTTGTTGTAGATTTTCATATTATTCTTTTTCGGTGCATTACATGTGATGCATTAATATATCGATCATAAAGTTGTTATCAGTTTATTATACCGTATATACCCATCGTGTAGTACGTATACTCGGTGCGAACCACGGGACCTACTTTCAGCTATCTAAATATCTACTATAGATCAAAATGTACAAAAATTTCCCTTGATATAAACTTTTGGCTGTGCAAGTACCAGACTCTGTGTCTATTATAAGGTTTAAAATTGGTTGGAAAAGAGACCCGGGTATTGTATGCAGTGATTTAAACTATTATAGAATCACTCTTGATTTGGTTTGTTTTAGATCTGTTATAGAATCCCCAGCCTTGAGATTACAGTTCATATCGATATCATTTCATCCAATTCACGATTTTTTTTTTTTATTGTGTTAGTGAATAGTTTTCTTTAGATGAGTCGGTTTGTATAAGTTCTTTATGCAGGTCATTAATGCAATTCATTGCATTACTCTATACAATTTCCTTGAATTATGCATGCCTATTCATGTTGCCTTTTTAGATTTGCATAAAAATTCTTTTAGTTCTCAGAAATGTAGACAGGTTTTGAAAAAACACAATTGTTTCTTGTTTTTTATCGGAAGCGGTAGAATCATTTCGGCAAGTAACTCATGTAAATGCAGAAAAATGTAACTTGTTGGCTGAGGTTATCCATATTAGCAAACGCGAAGGTATGGTCGTTTCTATCTTTCATATCAAAGAATTAAGGATGAAATAGCTCAAAATGCCTTATCATCCTATTGATAAATATTTTCTATAGCTATCAAATTATTGGGGGGTTTTTTGAATTTATGTTTATTTGTTGATGAGTAGCTATTTCGGATGTCTTTAAGGTGCATTAAAACTGAATCCAAGAATGTTGCCTATTGATTTATTTATTTGGTTATTCCAATCATGATTTAACAGGTTCATATCAGAACTAATAGAGCAATCAGTAAACGATAGCTCTTATAATTTTATGGATGGCTCTATATGAACTTGGAAATGAGCCATTAATCAATGTCATATCGGAACTAAAAAAAACTATGACATTTACTCGATATGCTTTATTTCGACTAGTGTATGATTTTAAGAAAATACATTCATACTTCCTTAAATGTGACACTTAGTGACCAAATTTTTAACAACATGCATTTAAAAAAAAAACTGCATTTAATAGGGCTAAGCGTATATTTTGGCCGGAGTTCAAAGCTGTTTTTAGAAGGATGATCGTTTTATTGAAATAATAAAAAGATTCAGAGAAAAAAAAATAGCATACAGGCATGAACTTACACGCGACTTTTACGGTAAGGTCGGAAATTGATAAATTCATTACTAATTATCTTAAACAGGGATGTCACGTTACTATGTCCATGGAGTTTTTTGACTTCATGTCCACGTCCATAAATATTTATGCATTTTGTAGCTTGGAATATATTATTAAAAATACATAATTATATATAAAATTCAATAAACATTTTAATTAATCCTTGAAATCAAATTGTCATAATAAAATTTTGAGTTATTGGCATTTTATTTTTTGCATAACAAGTCTATACGCTGTCCATACATTTGTTCACATGTGTCCATGTACATCCCTGATCTTAAATGCTTGCACCTTAGTGCCAGAAATGCAGTCATTATCTGTGATAAGTGAAAAAAAATTACAACATATATAGAATAAGGTATATATTAATTATCCGGAAATCTTTAAATTTTTGAGTCTTGTGCATTGTAGTTAAATCGATTAAATTTGGTTAGCTTAGATCAGTTAATTTGATTGACTCAGTTATTTATTTACAGCTGTTCTTATTAATTTTTGGACAACTGATAAAAATTTGATCTGCCGAATTCGATAAGTTTTTGAATTCAGTGTTATCGGGATTGGATTTTCGCATTACAGTAATCCGATAACATCGAATTTATAGCAAATCAGTATAGTATAGGTGAGCAGTATAGGCTGGGATTACAAAAGATTAGTATGGTACGACTAGAGATGTACCTCGCAAATTCTCACACCGCAACTTCACGCACCTTGCGCAAGGCGACATCAATCTCACGCAAGGTAAATCATTCAATCGAGATAATCTTAATGATCAGTGAACCAATTTTGAAACTCCATTATAAATTAAAAATTTAACACACCTCACATAATGTAAGTATGACAGTATGGTAGTATGATATGGATGTGATTTTATCAAACCGTACCTATAAGTCTATAAACCACCCTAGAAAATTTCGCCGACTACGTGACCTTATTAAAAAAATTGGTTCGCAATTAGTTTAGGGTTAGGGTCCCATCATTAGGTTAGTGTTTGGTTTAAAGAGATATAGTTATAGTAAAATTTCACGAGTTTAAGCTACAAGCATTTTTTATTTTTGCACGTTACACGAGATCTTGAAATCTAATTGGTCAGCGAAATTAATTAGGTGAAGATTTGCATAATTCTGGGCAAAGCTAACACTAAATTCTATGGATGTGACAATTAAGCAAAACAGTATGGTACTCATGGGTTGAAATTCATAATATTATGGTACTAGAAACGAAAACCTTTAAAAAAATTTCATATAATCGGTAAATGCACATGATTTATTGGATTGTCTACATATCAAAGATAGATAAGCGTACCTAGAATAGGGCAAAAGTGATATTCACTACTAAAATAAAACCAGAATCACTAAACCTACTATCTATAAACTTAATATCCAAGTACGCTTTAACAAACCAAGCCAACTTAAGAATATCTTTAATATAAAACTCAGATCTCTAACGTTTGCCTTATTTCAAACACTTAACCCGAAATCTCAATCTTTAAAAAACAAAAGTCGGTTGTTTTTTTAGTAACTGTTTTTTAGTGCACTTTAAATTCAGATCAAGCTTTTTTTCTTTACCTATTTCAAAACGTAATATCTAAGCTAACTCCTCTAGGAAAGAGATTATATGAGATGAATTTTGGAGTTAACTTTCTAATGCTCTTTTGAAGCTAGAAATGATATTTGTGTCGATGTTTTACTTGTATAATTTTGCATTCTCAAAAAGTATTTTAAGTTACCTGGGCAATTGATTTGCACCAGCCAATCAGGCGAATTTCAGCTCATGAGTATGGTACGGTTTGATAAAAATCACATCTATACCATACCTAAATCAAAAGCTACAATATACTGATCAGCTATAATTCCTAACCCTAACGCTAATATATATAACACCGGATCGGTATGGTATAAAATACGGCCTATACTATACTGATACTTATACTATACTGATCTGCGAAAAGACTATTCGGTTCAGCTGAGTTACAGCTGTTTTCATAAATTCTGGCAAATCTAGCAAAAATTGACTGACCGAATATTTGCCGATTCGATAAGTTTATCGGATCGGCAAATAATCGGCCGGTCAATTTTTCCAGAATTTATTATTATTACGAAAACAGCAATAATCGGTAGACTCGGTTGACTTGATTGGCTCAGTTGACTTGGTTGATCCAGTTAACTGAAAAATTGTAAAAAAATTGTTATTTATACATAGCTGTTCTCAAATTCTGGGACAACCGATAAAAATTGATCGACAGAATTCGATAAGCTTTTGAATTCGATGTTATCGGATTACTGTAATGCCGAAAAGCCGATTCCGTTAACACTGAGTTCAAAAACTTATCAGTTATGAGAACAGCTATAATAACAGAAGAGTTAAGTTTCTGATTTCGGCAGAAATCAGCAACTTTTCGGTTTGACCATCGACAATTCAGTTGTCCCATGATTTATGATAGTAGCTGTAAGTTAATTAAGTCCGGTTCAAATCACTAGGTATGTCGACTCGCTTAACCAATAAGGAGGCATCCACAATTTACGTTAAACCAGTATCGGTATTGTTATAGATCTTAAAGATAATACAAACATAATATTATATGGCATTACCTTCGAGGTTCCTGTTTTTATATAATACAGTGCTGATTTAATATAAATTGTGCCGCCTAAGTGCAACAACTAGAAGTAAATGTCTTGGCACATAGTAAAGCTAATTGGATTTTTTAACATGGGAAAACGAACAAAGAAAAAGCCACATATTTCTAAACAACATCCATCGACAGAATTCTATATGCATTGAATTTGTTAATTTAAGTCATAACGTGTATTTTGTTGACCTTTCTTTTTTTCTTTGTATAAGCTTGATATAATGAGTAAAACTTCAAATTTGTAATCAATTGGATTTTTTGAAAACAGAATGTTGATTCTGAAATGCACAAAAGCACGTAACGGTAACATTTTACTATTTTAAGAACATTCAGGTCATACGTAGTAAGTGTAAAAACTTGTTCATCTTAATGATAAATGATTATCATTCAAGAACCTAGACAGGAATTATAGATATAAATGTATATAAGGCGGGGTATGATAAATTATGTCAGAATCATGCGCATAGCCAAAATTCCTTTTTATATCTAAACTCGAATTATTTTATCTATTCATGGTACATATAAATTCACGCATGACTATTATAACTATCGATTTTACAATTGGAAAATAAATATTTATTAAATACTTTCCCCGAATAAGTTAGGACTTCACCGTAAGTACGTATTTACTTCCATATAGCGATATCGATAGATGAGATGTATATATTCAACTATAAATCTTAAATATTATTAGAATAATAGATATATCCTTATCATTATTTTTTCATTTGAAGGAACACTTCTCCTTGTCATCTGCTATATTTTAGGCATCAAATGATTAGCGATCATGCATTAAAAGAGATTTAAAGCCGCCTTAATGTGACATTGGAAATTTTTGACTGCTCTCTCAAAACATCGGTTAATCATATCAGTAAAATGATTTCTCGACAGATAACACTTACAATTTCCTACCTTTCGATCCTTCTAATATCATGCGTTTCTGGTACTCATTATCTTTTCTCAGCATACAGTACCGAAATACAAGAAAGGCTAGATTTTAGTTCTATACAAATAAACACTATCGGAAGTGCTTGTAATTATGGTGTATATCTGAGTAAACCAGCTCTCGGCTATTTTGCTGATCATTATGGTGCTAGAAGGTTTGTCTTTATTTCTCTTCAAATTTATGTATCTTATTTGTCGTATAAAACATTAATTCTCCCAAATTTTTAATAGAGTATGCCTTGCCGCATCGATCCTGATTTTTTTTGGCTTTTTCTGTCTTGCATTAACTTATGAACAAATTCTTCCATCATCATTTCTTTTATGTGCTTTTTATTTGTTTTGTGCTGGTGTTGCCTCGTCAGGAGGTACTTTATTGAAATTTTTTGTTTATTTTAATATGATTGAGTATTATTGCTTGAATTTAGTTGAACTAATAAATATTTGCACATTACCTCTAGGAGCGGTTTCGTTTCTCACAACAATTGTAAGTCACCCTAAAATGCCAAAAATCTTCTATTGTATTGCATACGTATACTTATATTTATTGTGTAACGTAGGCGAAAAATTTTTCTTCACATCGAGGTACCGCAATAAGTATTCCACTCGCTTTACTTGGCCTCTCTGCATTCATATACTCTCAAGCAAATTTATATTTGTTCGAAGACACCTTCCATTTTTTACTCTTCGTGGCCTTCACTTCAGGACTATGTATGTTTGTTGGTAGTTTGTTTTTAATTGTCGTACCAGCTCCTCACCGCACATCCAGTGCCATTGAGTCAGGCAACGATGATTCAATCTCCATAGAAAGAGATAGTGTTCTGTCACGTGCAAAAGGGCTAAACACTGAACAAACTCCTCTACTTAATAAGAATATCTCTACCTCTTCCTCTATGAATGTTAGCGTTGACAATGAGCCAGATATAAGTGGATGGCAATTATTTCATAATAAAGATGCTATCTCATTAACCCTTATCTTAGTATTTTTAGCTGGAACTGGGTTAATGTACATAAATAATGTCGGTACAATCATTGAGTCCCTTTATCATGCCTCACCAGCTCATCCTTCTCATCCTTATTCCACATCCATATTAAACACTCCCCTACAATCTACATTAAATGACGACATCAAAAAACTCCAATCATTTCACGTCTCGCTCCTTTCAGTATGTTCATGCCTCGGAAGAATTCTCATAGGTCCTCTTTCGGACATAGCAAAAAATTATTTCAATCTATCTAGAATTTGCTCTTTAATATTTGCTGGTGTTTGGTTATTTTGTGGAAATCTATTGGCCCTTTTATGGGCTCGGAACATGGCCCAGCTATGGATTGTCACAACTTGTATCGGACTTGGTTTTGGGATCTTGTATGGAGTTGCTCCAACTACTTGTAGCGAATATTTTGGTTCGAAACGGTTTGGATTTAACTGGTGAGTTTAAATATAAACTTAGATTTAATGTAAAAAAAATAAAATAAAAAAATAAAAATAAAATAAAAATAAAATAAATTATTACGCATCTTATACATAAGTCTAATTGTATTCTTTTCTTATATATCTTGAAAAGGGGTTTAATATCTTGTGTAAGTATTTATTCACTGAATCTTTAAACTTTCCAACTTTCTAATATCTTTCCCTTTCTTCCTTCGCACAAATAGTTTCCGGCTATAGGTGCTCAAGCTTTTAATCTTTTATTCGGTTACAACAACGATTTGCATAGAGATCATTGTATAGGCGCAGAATGTTATAATTTTGCTTTTTATTTTAGTACTATTAGTTGTCTTATCAGTATTTGTATTGCTTATCGTTGGTTTGCCAAAGTTCAAGGACAGAGAGAGCGCATCGAAAATTAAGGTCTAAATGTTACGTTTATGACAGTTGTAAACAAACTATTATCGTAGTGATAATTTATTTCCTACTGTACATGCCTTTTTTTAGTATACAATTCAGCGAATTTTTGGAATTTGACATTTATCCAAAACCCCAATTATTTTTAGAAAATTGATATGTAATAATTGAATTTGTACTTAAAAACCCAAAATATATTAAAAGGTTAGATATATATAGATTTAAGTAAAGGTCAAATTCCTCAAATCAACCAAATTGATTATGCGATAGTATATTTTTAATTAATTTTTAATTTGTAAAAAATTTTCATATTTCAATAAAACTTGCCTTAAAAAATGAATCTTGTGGTTTGCAAAATATGTGACCCGCGATTTTCGTGATAACAATAGTGGGAAATTTCAAAGGTTTTAAATAGCTATCAACCATGTTTAAATTCTCTTAGAATCAGAAAATCGCCTGATTCTCGATTATATATGACATCATAATTTGCAGGGTCACACCGCAATATAGCGATTTGTGACCTCACAACTTTCGTGATAACGATAACGCTAGTGGAGAGAGAAACCGTGATGTTACACAACTAGTCCCACACTGGTGCAGCACATAAAAAAAATATTTTACAATACCGCTAGTCCATTTACTAACGGTATTGTAAAATAATTTTTTGCACGTAAGTGGTTATATCGATCATGTGGCGCAGGCAAATTTTTCGAAGTTTATTAATGTTAGGGTTAGCATTTAGAATAAGGTTAGAGGGCTAGGTAGTTATATACAGGGGTACCGAAAATTTAATTGCACGATCAAATAAAATTATTATAAATAAATTAATTGCAATATTGTTACGATAAAGTTTTTAGAGTACATTATCACAAGTTTTCATAACATCGATACCAAGAAAAATTTTCAAAAAGTCTATCATATGCGAGTTAATATACATCGATAACAATGCAATACAATAAATTCATGAAATATACACATGCAAAGAAAAACTGGTTATGTACGCGAAATCAGCCATCAGAGCCAGCGAAAAATCGTGAAATATATTTCATTTGGCATTTTATCTCTATTTAATACCACTACAACCAGATCTAATTAGATCGTTAGATATAAAGTACAAGATATCTTGGCACATATTTCTATAAGTCGTAAGAATAAGGTCATTATCAGATTTTCTTGCCGCTAGATGTGCTCTCACTGAAAATCTTTCGTACAAAGCCCAACATAAACTCCGATATCAAAACAACCTTCTTAAATTCATTAATATATTTTTTGTCTAAACAAAAAATAGAGGGTTATATCTCATTTCACCAACACTTATTTCGTAACGTAATATTTCACTGACATTTTTGTTTCAACACAGACAAATAACTTACCATTTCTGATTTGGTAATTTTACAACCCTGCTGACACTCAATTCATTGACATGTTCTTTTTCCATAAATTCTGTTAAACTTGACTAGAATTATTTGTTGCTGAAATGAACTTAGGTGAAATAGGCTATTGGTAAAATGAATTTGTTGGTAAAATAAGTGCTGGCAAACCAAAAATTAAGTATCAATGAAATGTTACATTTACAAAATCAGTGTTGGTGAAGTGAGTCGAGCTGAAATAATTAAGTGGTAGACCGCAGTTGAAGAGTATAAATTTTATAGTAAAAATCGGCAGAAAGACATATGGTTATAAAGGAGAAAATGCTAATAACTTGCAGTCTATCAGACCAATTTGAATAATTCTACTATTATTAAAACTCAAAAAAGGTTTATTTGACATAAAAAACTTTTCATTGTAAGCTAGTTGCATTTCAACTCTATAGAAAAACTATATTAGCTTCTGATAATTTTTACTATTTAAATTTGTTATTTTTATACCTTTTAACTGCAATTTACCTCTTATATAATATTATCTCTTAAATCATATTCTAAGCAAATTTGTCTAAGGAATTAAATTGTATTTAGTATTTTTTAAATAAAATATATAATAATTTATTAATAATATAGAATATATTTTATTTATAAAATATATTTAAACCTATATTTTATTAATTTTATTATAAAATTTTTTAAATTTTTTATATAAAGTTTCTATTTAAAATTTTTTACTATTAAAAATTTTTTAAGATTTTATATTGTTAATTTGAAAATTCATTTTTTTTAAAGTTTTTAGTAATTGATAATTATAGTATAAAAACTATAATTTTATAGTTTCAATATGACATCTAGGAAAAGACATAATAAAAAAATTTTATATTAATTTATATATAAAGCTAAAAGGCAACAATAAATAGTATTAATTAACATTTATACAGATTCCTAATCCATAATATCAAAATTTATTTAACTTAATCAATCATTTCTAAATCCTAATAAATTCTTTAAATTTAATTCCTGGCCATTATGGCATACCTTACTAAATATTATTAAATTATACAAACTAAATATCACCTTTTATAAAGTTCAAGCCTACTCAGACAACACTCTTAACAATCTAGCAAACTCACTTGCTAAGCAACATATAAATGAATCCCTATTACACTTTAACTACATGAATATTCACAACCTATATTATTTATTATTCTTTGAAACAAAAAAATTTCCTATTGAACTTCCTACCAGATTCTTTGTTAAAAGTATCTATAAAGCTTATAACCTTGCACTATGGTCATTACAAAAATAAAATGATGAATGGACTTCATTAGCCCACCACATTGATTGGAATTCAACCTGGTTATACTTTAATCACAATTAAAAATTTACTCACAATCTTACTAATTTTAAACTTAACCAATCCAAATCATTTAAAATTAAAATACTTCTTAATGAACTACTTACTCAATACTTCTATCATAAAATCTACTCTCTAATCTTTCATGATGTCAATTACTTTTATTATAATTCAATTATATCACTATTACATTGGTATACTTGTACTAATGCTCTTTTGCTTGATAGCATTATTTCTAATACAATAACTTACTATATAAATTCAGCCAATTTAGACTTTTTTAATAACAAAACTAAAGAACTTATTCAAAAATTAAAGACCATTCAGCTTTTCAAGAAACACCTCTTTTTTCATTCTTATACTGTTGAGAAATTACTCTTAAAGGTCTTATTCCTCTATCTCTAATTAAAACTATTCAGGATCTAGAAGTTCTATACAAACTAGCATCAACAATCACAATTAATATTCTGCTTGAAATCACAAACAAATCTATGAACAATTATGGAAATCCTATTGTATTAATTTTTCAAATTAGAAAAAACAACAACAAATAACATATATATATATTGAATAACAAACATCATCCCTCTATAGTAAAAATAATATACATACTTGTAAAAATTTTACATATTCTTGTTTCTGTAATCAACCTAACCAACTTCATTTATATACTAGAACCTGTTCACTTGTTGGATGGGTCTTTAGAAAAATTAGTACTTGGGTCACTTTGTGGGTCAAGTATCATACAACCTCTAATTTTATTTTAACTATAAATGATATTATTTAGGTAAGTTTTTGACCACTCTAGTAGGTTTAGGTCACAGATAAATTAGATTTATTTAATTGTCTGAGCTTTTATTCTTGCATATAATTTTTCTTTTATTTGTACTAGTACAAATAGTAGAAATATATGTACTGCACATATATTACTATTTTATAAATTATTTAATAAAGATATGAGCAAGACTTCACCTTAAAAAAAAAAAAAAACAATAAATAGTATATAAAAATATAAAATATTATATCTATTTTATTTAAAAATGTATAAAGACATTTAATTTTCTTAAAGGAAAAAAAACAGTGTTTTTATAAATAATTTATATATATAAAAGTGAGTTAATAGAAAAGAACCAAATTTTTTCTAAATAAAAGTTTTTTTAAATTTAAGCTTAAATATCTTAACAACTATTTTATTAAATTTGATAAATCTTTCTTATTTTAATTCTATATAATTTTAAGATTAAAATAAAAAATTTTTAGCAAATTTGATTAAATAGTTGTTAAGTTATTTAAATTTAAAAATTAAAAAAATTTTACTAAAAATGATTTGTCTCTTTTCTATTAACTTACTCTTATATATAAAAAATATTATATTACTAATAATTATTATATATAACAATATTAATATATATAAAAAATAAAAATATAAAAAATATAATATACAGTCAAACCTCTTTATAATCACATTTTTGGTTTAAAGAATTTGGTACTTATAAAGAGTTTATGCTTATATAGAGGTTAAATTTTATAAGTTTTATATAAGTTAGTTTTAAAAATTTATATGATTATAAGCAAATGTAACTATAAAGAAGATGACTATATAGAGGTTTAACTGTATATATTATAAATATTATATATTAAAGATATTATATATAAAAGAAATCTAAAAAAATAAAATATATTTGAGATATTTAATATATTTAAGATCTGTAATATTAATGTTTTTTGAATTTTTTAAAACTTAGTTAATTTAATTATTTATATGCAAGTTATATATATTAAAATTAGTATTTTATCAAAATTATTCTGATCTTATAATTTAATAATCAAAATCATATAATCTTATAATTATCTCAGCAAACTGAATTAAAAAATAGTTGTTTTATTTAATTTGAACTAGTAAAAAAAAATTATAATTAAAAATATGTAAAATTTTTAATATTTATAATTAGAGTTCTATAATTTGATTTAATTTAATTTGACCAAATATTTGAATTCAAATTAAATTTAAATCTGAAATTTTTAAATCAAATCAAATTCAAGTATAATTAAATTTGATTTTATTTGACAAATATTTAATTTAATCTAAAATTTTATAAATGAATAATTAAAATTATAAGTTATTTATTCAAAATTTTATTAAGACAATTGATTGTTTTATTTTATAAAACTAGAAGTATTTTGTTTAAAAAAATACTTTTATTTTTTATTTTTTTTAAATATTAAAGTAAGTACTTGTAACTTAAAATTTTATTAATAGTATTTTTAGCTAATAGTTGCATTACATTTTAAAAGGCAATTATAAAAAGAATATACAACTAGTTACTCTTACAACTTTAGTTATTGTCTAATTTAAGTAATTCACTTAAAGGTTTTATATTAGCTGCTATATCTAAAACTTACTTATAAGTTTCTTATTTAAATACTTTAGTTTTTATATCTATCAATCTACTTATATCTATTAATAACTATAGTCCATATCTAAAACTTACTTATAAGTTTCTTATTTAAATATTTTAGTTTCTATATCTATCTACTTATATCTATTCATAACTATAGTTAATATTAATAAAAATATATCATAATTACTAAGTTTTTAAAGCAATTTATTTATATAAAGTAACTTTGACCTTATACTAAACTTTTTAGAATCTTTTTTTTTTTTTTTTTTTCCTTAAGCAGTCACGCTAGTGCTTTATTAAGATTTTGAAATTACATTTGCAATTACATAAATAT